>JXSR01S008046.1:39897-54551 GCA_000969725.1 Ophiothrix spiculata
TTCAGTATTAAGGTTGTCTGCATAAAAAAGGTGGGTTGAAAAATAAAAAGGGTGGGGTTCAAACACCACTGCATTCAGTAGGTTACCAGCCGGGTATACTGGATGTCTTGAATGAAGGTTGAATGCCAGAGGATGATTTAAGACCTTCCCACAATTTCTAAGGTTGAACCGATGGCTCGTATCCTTACCGATACGATATGCCGATGTTTTATATCTGTCACTTTGCCGATACGATATCTGTTACCGATGTTTTAGTGCATCATCAGCTGATCAAAAACGTGGCCTAGACTAGGGCTAGGCCATGCTTTTAGTGCATCATCAGCTGTGGGATATTATGAGCTACTAGCTGATTTCAAATTTTGAATGGAATTATGGGAAGGACTTAAAACACCCTCTGGTTGAATGCAGGCCCGTAGCCAGGAATTTTTCAAAGGGGTGCGGATTTTCAAAAAGTGGACCTTATGGAGGAAATTTTTTTGTTTTTTGTCGACACTAAACTAATTTTAATGGTTTTGACAAAGTGACAAGCAAAAAAAAATGTAGTATTTTATTAAAAAACGACCTACATTTACATATTTTGGTGCTTTGGGTGTTCTTTTGGTGGACATTTAGGAAATTTTTGTGGACCTTTATGGAGATTGTCAAATTGGGGGGGGGGGGGGCATCGCCCCCACCGCACCCCCCCCCCCCCCTGGCTATAGGCTTGGTTGAATGCATACCCTATACTACCCTCTCCTTAGATCTGCAAAGAAGAGAAGATAACTACAACAACAGTACACTATTTTACATGTTAGTTTATTTTTATTGTGTCTCTTTGTAGGTGAAAGTAAGTCTGGCCATGGAACATTTGGTTCGAGCCAGGGTGATGAGCCGTCTACTTCAGTAAGCCTTAGTGAACGGCTCAGAGATGCTATACAACAAAGTAAGTTTGACTCCCTCCTACGTTATACTAGACTTAATTATTTTACCCCTTTTTTACTTTGAATGCCCCCCCCCCCCCCTTAAAAAAACATGCTGGTTGGACTTCAGATGCAATGGCTCTGTTGGGTTGCTATACAACCCTCTGGACTCTGGAGAGTCGGCTCTCTGCATTTCAGGTCATTACCCTTTTCATATTTTAAATGAAAAAAATTTACTCCTACATGTAAAATAATATATATTTTTTAGAATGTGAAATTTAAGCAAAAGATATGTGGAACGAATGTACAGGACTCAACACAATCATGCACTTTTACAAAAATAGCAAAAACATAATTAAAATTCATAATTTGGTTTACTTGTGCAATGAAAACGCATAACAGTGAAAGTAAGATTTGACTTGGCATAGCACCGGCGTACCCAGGGGGGTGCGGAGGGAGCGCACGCACCCCGGGGTCTGAGCAGCAAAAAAAAGGGGGGAAAAAGGGGGGGGGGGGGAAATACGAGCAATTTTTCATATTGTTATTTTTTTTATTGGGGGGGGGGTCCGATAAAAGTCTTCGTATTAAAGCTTAATTAAACATGTGTATAACGCATGTATGCATCTGTGTGAAAGCGTAGGGGAACGTGGGGTAATCCCGAACGCGGGGTAACCCCGAACACCGTGATTACAGCAAAACGTGAGAGGAGGAGATTATTTAACTACCATATGGTGTCGGGTATGGTATTAGCTACCCGTGGACTGAAACCAAACATAAAGTAACCAAGAAAAAAATCTCGTATATTCTCGCGAGAATTGCAAAATACGATTTTTCACGAAACTCACTTTTTAAACTATAAATTTCTCGGGGATATCGTATATCTAAATGAAGAGGAAGAGCAGGTTTTACTTAGTTTAACAGGTTCATAAGTCCGTATAGTTGGAAAAAAAATTAACGATTAGAGAATTTTTTCTATATATGTATGTTTGAAAATATCTGATTTTCAAAATTTGCTTGGATTGCGACCGTTCGCAAATATCCCGTTTCCATGGCAACCAGTATCGGCGTGACCAATTAAGATGATAAATTTGACTTACTGAGCCTTTCTACATGTATGATTGTTATTTTATTTATGCTACAGGAAACAGAAAATGACATTTTTGCTCCATGCTCCATACGGACTTGCTATTGAAAAACCACGTTCGGGATTACCCCACAGCCGCGGGGTAATCCCGAACATCGCCAGTTTTTTGTTTGGATCATAACATTTTTTATATTAAAGTTTAGTACGTTAAATCATGTGTCTAGGTAGGGTAATACTTCCACTTTGTATTGGTAAGGTTATCCTTGGTAAACCTTGCTTTACTGTCAATGTATAGGCTCCAATGTAAAGGTGTTCGGGATTACCCCACTTTCCCATAAATAAATTTACTATATAGCAGTGAGTCAGTTCATAAGGCCTTCGTAACACTTGAATATTTAGTTTGGTGCTCGGATGGGACGTTGGGTACTAAGTGTTATATAAAGCCTAAGAGTGTCATAGGCCTATGGGATAAGGAACCCCGTTTAGCATGGCATTAAAGGAAGGGTATATCGTGCTTTTCGATTTTTCTACCCCTGATTGGCCTACCCTTTCTTGTTCTATATTTCAATGGTTCAAAAATGAAAATCATCATGAGGCCTACCCCTCGTGATGCCTATTCGACGCATAATTATATAGGCCTACTCTGATCAACACCAAATGGCGGGCCTCTTCTTATTGTTAATTGATACAGATATATGCGTGTGCGTCGGTAGCTGAACTTCGTAAGTACAGATGCAGCGCGGGTTGTACGTGTGACTCACGCTTATCAGTATCTTTGGCAAAAGTTGATAAAAAGCCTCATAATTCGCGCCTATAATAGTGTTGATCAAAGTAGCTAAATAGCTAAAAAAAGTCTTGTGCTCTAGGGTTTTCACTGAATGAACCTATTATAGATCTAAAGGGTTAAGCTGTCGATCAATATCAACGCACTTAAATAATTCAGTTGACAAACCAGGACATCATAGGGCCACAGGATGGGGCCTACCCAATAGGCCATAACCATGATAACCAGCATCCAGATACACCCTACAGTTTATGTTGCTTAAAGATGTAATTTCAGTTTGCTCTTTTTACTGATGAACCTGAGTCATAAGTGTGATTGTTGCACTGGCATTTATGACCGTATAATCAATGCAATATACTGTAAAAAGTGTCACAGTTTAGAAAATGACATGTTTAAGAAAGGATATGTGTCGAATATTGACACATGCATGGTGTTTAGAAATTAAACATCTATGTTTATAGGCTTTTTAGTGAAACGACACACGTTGTTTAGTATTTATAAATGTTCACCAAAGTTGAAAGTGAAGGCAAAATGTATTTAAGTGTTTACTCGTTAAACATATTAGAATTTTATCGAATGATGCAGAATTTAGATTTGCTACAATAGTTTGTGTTTGTATTTTTAAACGCATAAAACATGGTTATTATTGTAATAATTCTTAACGAAAGATTGCACCAAACTAGCACTAAATTTGCTTAAAAACGCAAAATTTTTAGGTTATATCAACTTGGCACATATGTAAGGGCATAGGTTATATCGTGTGTCTATACTTTTTGTAAGGAGAAATGTAAACTTCCCACAGGCTTTTTTTTGCGATTTAAAAAAAACCAAAAACTTGGCCTAATTGTCAAGGAAATACCTTTTTTCTTTCAAAATTCCAAACATTCAGGATGACAACAACAAGTTTCAGTCTATAGAGCCATTCTTAAATAAAATATTGCCATTGAATGGGAAAAAAGAAACAACCCTGCACCTGACCATCAAAGTTCACAATACTGCACCTGACATAATGACAACAATGAAAAACATTGAAATTAAGAGATGTAAAAATACAAAAGAATTCAGAAAAAATCTAAAATCACATTTATTGGCAATTTATAATTGAATCATGTCAGTATATCGGAGCATTGTTCTTGTTTTTTGTTGTTGTTTCTTTAGGCCTACTCTAGTAACTTTATTTTGTTTAAAGGGCATCATCACCTCAGGTCTTTCTGGCCTTTTGACAGTGTCCTCAATATCATTTCGTCTCGGGGAGCGGGTTGGCGCAGCGGTAGTTGCCTCGCCTTGCACCAATGAGGTCCTGGGTTCGAGTCCCGCGCCTGGCTCTTTATGTGCATTTGGTTTTCAGTCCATGCTCGCTTCCGCAGGTTTTTCTCCGGGTGCTCCGGTCTTCCTCCTGCATTCAAAACTGAATTTAAAAAACATATTGGAGCCCTGTTAAAGATAAGCTTCTTTCAGCTTGCTTGGTACCAAGTACCAAGTTGGGTTTCCTTGGCGAAAGCCTAAATAAGGTGAAGGTGATTTTTTTTATTGTCTCTGTGTTTTTAATGTATATGTGATTTTGATATTGAAATAAAGATTTGATTTGATTTTGAACAAGGTAGAACAGCCAATCATACATGGCAGCCGGCTGTTGTACTTTGAAATGGTTTCTAAAACTTTTACAAATGAATTTGAATTTTTACAGGTAAAGCTAAAGAGGGAGCCAAGTCGGAAAGTCAAGATGAAGGGCCCCCTCTGTTGACAGCGGAAGAACCAGCCAGTACTTCATCTAATAAAGGACAGGTATGAACAACAAACAACTTGTATGTCAGTTCTGGGGTCGATTTCACTAACATTTAGCGATGATCTATTATCCCTGTTATGATCGCTATCTCCAAAAGTGATCGTCAAATTGTTAAATATACTCGCTATTTAGCGATCACTTTTACAGTTAGCAATCAAAAAGGGGTTAGCGACCAATGCTAAACGTTAGATGTTTTGCTTGATTGTTTCTTTTGTGCAATATAATCCTATTTGCACAAGAGTTAGGACCAAAGGAGAGAAGATTCATAGTAGTTATAACAAAGCAACAGGAAAGAAGGCTGATATGATAAATAAGAATATGTCACTCCATGAGAAAAATTTATAATAAAAATTACTTTCGAATGTGGATTTAATTTTGTGAACATGTAGATGCTGTATTTACGCAGTAGTCTTCCACAAAAGCATATACAACCTCGCACAAAAAGAAAAGCACCATGTCTTTAGATTGGCAGTGTGTCAATTAAGACTGATGATTCTGAATATTTCCAAAATATACATTTTATTGATGCATCTTTGCTCTTTCATAAAACACCTCACTTGTGACAATTGGTGCAAAAATTGGTTAAAGATAGAATGCTTGAAAGACGCTGGACCCCCAAACAATTGTTACACTTTACGATGATTTCAATGGTCATCGTACAGTTACTACGATGCAATGCTATGGGAGTTGTTATAATGACAATGGTGATTCATCCTTCCAGATTGCTGCAGTCAAACTTTGGAATGAGCTCCCAGTAGGTCTTAGGCAGTCTGAGTCTTTGTCTGCTTTCAAAGGTGCACTTAAAGCACATCTTTTCCCTGTTTAATTGGTTTGTTTTTCATGTAAGCGCTGTGTTCTTTGTAGAGCGCTATAGAAATGCTTGTTATTATTATTATTATATGACAGTATGATCCCTATTAGCTGGCCTATGTGACAGAAATTCAGTTGAACTGTATAATGACCATTGATATCATCAGTCTTTTTTACACATTGCTTATCTAAAGACATGGTGCGTTTCTTTTTGTGCGAGGTGTATTTTCAAGATGGTGACTGTTCACGTCTCCGACTTGATGACGCATATAAGAATGACTGCCACAAGCAGTAAAAAATTACAAAAGTATTTTCTTGACTTTGAGACAGCTCTGAGATACAAACTTGCATATAAAATGGTTGGAACAATTTAACCAAAATTTGAAATTGGAGCCTCTTATTGGAAATCTTTCATGTGAAACAGAATACTAAATTTTCCAAAATCAGAAAATGTAAGCAATATTCAAATACAGTGGAACCTCTTTAACACGAAATCTGTAGGGCCACACATTTTACTTTGTGTTATCAGAACTTTGTGTTATGCATCACATTTTTAATACAAATTCAATGTGAGGGACTTGAAAATCAGTTTTGTGTTATCAGTGCTTTTGGGTTAACAGATTTCGTGTTAAAGAGGTTCCACTGTATATCAAAACTGTCCTTCATATTGATGCATCTTAAAGCTTTATTACATTTTGCTATTAATTTGTTTTACTTTATTTTGTTTTATTTTCTCTTGCAGGATTCTGAACAAGACGACGAGCCTGTAACCAAGCAACCCCGCCTCGATGCACATGACAACTAGTACAACTCTCCTAGCTTTCCCTGCAACGAATTGATTATTTGATGAACAGACATGCTGATTGTTTAAAAAAGCTCATAAATTTCCCAAATAGTTTTCCACAACGCAATCCTGGCTACGCACCTAGTGCACCTAGAATTTCTCATTTTGTGGAAGATTATTTTTGGATTACTGTATTGTCTCCAATACTTGCCTCCTTTACTTATATAATTCCATAATATACATTCACTAAAATTTTCCAAGCAATTCATAGTGAAGACAATCGAATTGAAGTGTTTTCCTACGTTAATCATATTGATAGGTAAAGTGCTCACGAATGTCAATAAATGAAGTTGCAATTAAGTGTTTTTACAGTAATTAAAAGTGACCAAGTATTGCAAATCAAGTGCTAGCGTACTGTAGAATAAGATTAGTCCTACCTCATAAATGTATCGTAACTTACTGTGCTGTTAATTCATGATTCTTAAAAGGTGAGCAAAGATCTCATTTATTGATACTATTTTGATGTTTTGACGCTTGGATATCAGCATTTAAACTTGCACGTTCCAAAGAAAGAATTAGTGCTAGCTCCCATTTAGTTATCGCATATGGAGCAGAGTGGGCAGCAGAGTTATCAGGCATGAGAATCTTCCTGTTAAACAGGAATTCCTGTTTTATGTGGCCAAATTTCTGTTTTCATATATTTTTAGCCTGTTTTCCTGTTTTTTCACAAAATTTCATTCTCATGCAGGGTTGTCACTACACCGGGCGGTGGCAGGCAGGACAACCCGGCACTCTTAATTTTCACCCGGCTCTCAGATTGATTTTGAGTCAAAATATACGGCACTCAAGGCTCAAAAGTTACAAAATCATTGAAGAATCCATAAAAAATTGAACAATTATTATCAAAATTTCCATTTTCTTACTTTTACACAAATTTTACCCGGCACTAAAAGTTGCCTGGTGACAACCCTGTTCTCATGTCCCAGTTATTCTACCTCAGGATTTATTCGGAAATTAGACCGATAGCTATGCTTAGACAGTGTACGCTATTTGATTAATGCACAAACTGTGTCTAATATTTCAGAAGCATCAATGGCAACTTGCTCTGAACATTAAGGTACGCCAATTTTCCTGCATATCCATTTTGAAGAGTCGTGATGTACATAAAGCATGTGCAGTTGTAACTCTCCCTCCATGAGCGACAATCCAATGTGCGCCATCAGGTTTACATAGCGGTTAAATCAAAATGGTTGCAAACACTGATTCTCCTTTTTTAGAATTTCCGTGGCATTAGATTTTTAAAATAGACCAACAAATTCTCTTCAATTAAAAATTTATGACGGTGGTATAAATTTATAAATTTACTAACGTCAAGGTCCTACTTTGACCAAAGGCCCAATTTTTAACTAAGAGACCTGTATATGTGACCCGTCATATTGAAAGGTACTATAAGGGTCCCAAAATGAAAATTTATATTTTTGGTCTCACCTGAAAGATTATATTTTTCAGCTTTAAAATGACACCTTGCTTTTGGTTATTGGATGTTCGATTGTAAAGTTACATCCAAATTGGTAAAAGGCATCGGGCTGATTCAGAAAACTATAGTTCTGAGAAAGTCGAGTCAGAAATCAAGTTTCTGTACTGGTAAAACTTGAATGGAGAAAGGATTTTTATCTCGGTTTTTACAACATTTGTCTTATGTTTTGGGTGTTAGAATCTGATTAATATGATAGAATATACACTTCAAAGGTAACGTTTCTGATGAAATTAGAAATTTGACCGTGCTCCGTGGACTTGATTTTTGACTATGAGCAACTTCAATGGCCATAAGTATCTCGTAATTTACTATGTCGACCCGACCTTAAGGTACCTTTCGATATGACGGGTCACATATGTAGGGGAGGGGACCCTTTGGGGTATGTCAATAGTCAGTACTCTGTCAAACACAATTTTGGGGTTGACTCAATTCAAACTGGTCATGATACCGTTCTGATTTTTGTAAAAAGTAGTCATTGCTAAAACTGCCTAGTATTGACTAGTCATACAGGAATAAAACAAAAATGTTTTAACTCATCAACAGGCAATAATTATTTCATGGTCACAAATGATTTGATGATCATATATATTTTGTATAAAGTATCTTGCCAGTTTCTGTGAAGTATTTATAAGAATTACAAATGTTTTGTTTTCTCTTTCATTCAATTAAAAATGTATGAATTTCAATTTGAATATACAACATTTCTACAAATGGCATGATTCCAGAGTATATACAAACTGATGTAAATACACTATTTATACGCCAAACAAAATTTCTTTGAACATTGTAAACAAAAACCCAGATTGCAGAGCCCCATTGTTTATAAATGCTACCAATGCCCTGTATTTTTGTTTAATAAATTATCCAAAAAAATTTTTTTTTGGCCAATTGAAATTTCAATTCATGACTTTTAAAATATAATATGTTTTGGAACAGGTTCCAAAATTTGATATGTAGATTTCCAAAGGACATAAGTTTATAGTATTATGATATTAAATGGCTAAGGGGGCCACTCAACCAGCGAATGTCTGTTAGTTCTGAGAGGTTGGCTGCTTTTTATTCTTGTTGAACCATACAGAAACGGCAGGCAACCGCCAGTTGAGTTTTGAAGCTGCCTCCAAGTTAGCAGCTCAAATCAATTTTAGCCTGCTTTATAATGCTTCAGTCACATTTCCAGTAATTGGGATCTTGAAGATGAGATCTTTGACCAAAAAAAATCTTGCAAACAGGCACTCTGAAAAAAATATGTACAAGCATTTGTACCACCTTTTGTGTAAGTTTGGCCGGGTTGTTGCATCATTTTTGTGTATAAAGTATGACCTTAATGCATACTGTAAGATTGAATAGCTAGGCCACAAATTTATAGTACCATTCATACAAGGAATCAGGAGATTCAAAATCAGCTGGACATCTTTGGAAATATGACTGAAGCATGAACTGATTTTATCATCAGGGATTTCATGTCTTGTAAGTTCATTTTGTCAGCATTTGTATACATTGTGTAGTTGCTAGTAATGAATAAATAAATGTAACAAAAGAGATCAAAGTAGTGCATGTAATTCTATATATACAGTGGAACCCCTCTTAAACACAAAATTTGTTAACCCCCAAACCCTGATAACACTAATTGCCTTTCAACCTGGCACTCAATTTGTTTCATAATAAGTGATGGATAACACAAAATCCTGATTGCACAATGTGTGGTGCCTTCATAGATCTACAGGAGAGATACTGGACTTTGTATACCGGGCATGTAATTGCGTCATCAGCCATGGAGCTCAAATTCGGGGTATTCGGGTCCGCTCGGTTCCCGGCAAAATCAACCCCGAGTGTCAAGATTCCGGTAAGCATAGGTACAAACCGTGTAAATAATACTTTACGCGAATGATACGCTGACCTGCACACAAAGCATGTGTGTGTGTTTTCAATATTCGCACATTATGACAAGATGCGATGCATCATCTGCAAAAACCTGAATACCCCCAATTTTGTCTCGATAATAATAATAATAATTCCGGCATTTATATTGCCGGAGTAAAAATGGCGGAGAGTCTTGTATCTCTCCTGTAAATCTATGGATCCCTTAGATTTCATGTTAAAGAGGCTCCACTGATGTTTGTTGTTGAAATGGGGTCATTTTACTGATCATATTTCTCGGTCATATCACATGGCAGATATTCCTTCCTGCCATATGTTTGAAAACAACAGCCCAATTTTTCGATGTTGTATGAATAGGAGTTACATCTGGACTTAGTTAAGTAGATTGTCAAGTAAAAATATGACTTTAAGAAACCTCCAAATGGCAAGTTGGAATTTACTGTGCATTAAAGGAACATATCATGGTCCGATTGCATCAACTTTTTTTTGGTACCAAAATATTACTTGTATTTTTCTTATAATCCATGTAAAATTTTACGGCGGAGATATGTATGAAAATGTGTCTAATTATGATAACCATAATTAATTTTTACACAGTACTGTGATCAGTGTTCCTGCTAAGGCCTAGTATCCATTGGCTGTTCGCATATTCAGTATTCCCTTGTCTCGTTTACTATTGTCTTTAATTGTGCGGTGCAACACGGACAATAAATTTCGTTCTGCTTGGTGATCATATCAGTGGCCTGTGTACGGCAGATACTCCTATTACCTGGTGCTCACCAAGTATGAACATGTTGATTGTTGGTGCTGCCAGGTCGTAAGAATCATCTGCCATACATAGGCCACTAGTATGATCACTAAGCAGAACGAAGTTTATTGTCTGTGTTGCGTCGCACAATTATAAACAATAGTAAACGAGGCAAGGGAATACTGAATATGCGAACAGCCAATGGATACTAGGCCTAAGACCGTATGGTGCGCCATTGGGGCAGCAGCTGGGGAAATTGGCGCGACTGATTTCTGAAAATGTGTACAAACAATTATTTTCCTGACTTTATTTGGCCAATTGTCAGTGTCAGCTCATGATTTTGGCGTAAATACCTCAACACTGTCAAAATTGCTTGAATTGGTGCATGCTCAAAAAACCTTAGCGGGAACACTGACCGTGATGTACATGTAAATTTATAGGCAGCTCTGAAATACGAAATCACCCATAAATCAAAAAGGTTTGACCGATTCAGCTGAAATTTGAAACTTGAACCGCTTTACTTGTCATCTTTCATTTGACACTGAAAACTAAATTTTGAAAAATTGGACCGTTAAGACAAGAGCGGATATTTAACTACATAGCTTAGTACCTCCTTCCTTGCGCTTTGAACTTATTGAACACCCCTTGTGGAAGTGCTAGGTTACAATAGCAACTGGTCTAATCTATATACACAGCTCACAACAATTACAAAACCATTCAGTGATTGAGGGCTTTTTGCACTTACATGTAGGAATCCATTTGGATGCTATGAGCCATGTAAATAGTTTGGAAAGTGATCTGATTAGGCTGCGATCAAATAGAAGTATACATTATTCGCTATATCCTATTCGATGGCTATGTGTTATACAGGCACGCCGAGCTATACGTTTTTTCGAATAGTGCCTTCTTATGTGACCCAGTAGCATCAAATTCACGCATTCGATTGAATCTATACGTGTGCCCAAGTAAAATCGTGCACCGTATACCCAGGGTTGTGAGAGTCAGCTGATAAAAAAATCTGAAAATAGTGACAAAATGCCAAAAACAGGTTGAAAATAACAAAAAAAGCTGAAATTATGACTCTTGAAGGCATGAAAAAATCTGAACTTAGATTAAAATCTGAACTCTCACACCCCTGTATTATCCAAATAGTATAGTTCTATGTGATCACAGTCTTATGGTACCGGTATAACTTCTACAGGGAATATAAACTCACTAAAAAGAAAATGGTATTTTTTCTACAAAAATGTTTTATTACTATAAAAATCCTTCACCAATACAGCAAAATAATCTTAGCTATAGCTTCTTTACAAATAAGTTAGTAGTAAAATGGCAAGACTGAATAGCACTATCTTTGACAACATTTGCTGTTCTCAAATATTTGCATATACAGTGTGTCCCATTAAAAACCTAACAATCTTTGCATGTAAAGTTCTCTGCATTATCGATAGTTTGAAAATATATAATGTCTCCTTCTATAGTTCATGAAAATACTGTTTGTTTCATTTCAATCTGTAATCTAAATCAAAACTTTAAAATAAATCAGGATGTAAATTACCAATTTCATGATTTTTGAACATCAAAAAATCACAATCCACATAGTAAGGAAATTTCAGAAAATCACATAAGTCCAAATACGTCATAGATCAGAGCTAGCAATGGTCACGAAATCGCTGACATGGCAGCGCATGCTCAGTGGCTTGACATAGTGATAGTTGGTTTTAGATGCGAGAGGTCCCAGGTTCGAACCCAGGTGGTTCTTAACCTGTGGATTTCCGAAAACGGAGAAGTGCTCAGTACGGTTAGGGTTAAGCAGAGAGAAGGGGTGTTTTGATGGAACAAAAAAGTGGGTCACTTTGGCTGTTACGGTTGAATGAGCAAATCAAGTTAAATATTAAATAGCACTTCATTCAAGGGTACAATAATTAAAAATTGTGAAATTGAACTAAACAAATTAGCATTCAAATATGTGACCCGTCATATCGAAAGGTACCTTAAGGGTCCCAAAATGAAAATTGATTTTTGGCCTCATCTGAAAGATTATATTTCAAGCTTTAAAATGAGATCTTGTGTTTGTTTATTGGATGTTCGATTGCAAAGTATACATCCAAATTGGTAAAAGGCATCAGGCTGATACAAACTATAGTTCTGAGAAAATTGGGTTTAAAAGTTTCCGTACTGGTAAAACTTGAATGGGAAAAGGAATCTCGGTTTTTAAAACATTTGTCTTATAAATGTTTGGATGTTGGAACCTGATTAATATGATAGAATGCACTTCAAAGGTAACGTTTCTGATGAAATTTGACCTTCGATATGATTTTTTACTAAGCTCAGCTTCAATGGCCCTTATCTCGAAATTTACTATGCCGACCTTAAAGGTGCAATTCATGATTTTGATGTGGCCTCTTTTCTAGCTAAATAAAAAAAAAGAGTACAACATAAATATATACTGAAAATTTCACTTGATTCCGACCATTCGTTTCCAAATTACAAGCTTTTCAGCATTTGAAAATCCCCATAGTCTACCGTGTTGTAATTACTGTCGGGGCCCCGACAATAATTAGAAAATGACACATTTTCTCACTTTTCTCAAAAATGCAAGCACATACGAAAGAATGGTTTGGGGATCGTATCATATACCAGTTGAGGATTCTTATAAGCTAAAAATCTCGAATTTGATTGAGGTGACCTTGAGGGTGAAAATTGGATCATGAATTGTCCCTTTAAGGTACTTTTCGATATGACGGGTGGTCACATATGATAAAGCATAACTTTTGTTTTGGGTTACTGATTGAAAGGAAGCAAATGGTTGAAGCATATTAGAGACCACATTATTGATAGATGAATTCATCTCATTGGTTGCATATACCATATGTGACAATGCACAACAGACAAGCTGTAAAGCCAATCTTGGCAATTTTATTTTTTATATATTTGCAAATCTTGTGATTTAAAGGTGAAGTTTCCGATCACGTTCTCATCCCCAGGGGCTCAACTGGAAGTAGTACATTTTTTGATGTCAAATGAAAGTCCATATTTTTCTGATTGTAATCTAAAATTTCACCTCCAAATTCTTTATAGTTTTGAAGATCAAAAATACAAGTTGATTGGTATACCATTTTCCTATTTCTTATGTATTTACATAACAGCCTCATCCCCAGGGTTGTATAATTTCTTTTGTCTCTGGAGTGTAAACAGAAAGCTCATTTAATACATTTCAGAGGTCAAAGTCAATCAGTTAAAAGTAAATTATACACAAGATAAAATTGGAACCTGCACCTAGGTTTAAGGACTACCCAATGAACTCCTCTTGCCTTCCTGGCATCAACAAGTCAAATGATTATTCTGATCAATGTTGTTATTAGAGCGAGAAGTGATACGAAGATAGATGTCTTTCAAAAATCAAAGAGATGTATTTTTCTCTTGATATTGTTTTAAAATATTCCCACTTGGTTTTTTTAAATGACTTTGCAATTGTTTAAAAAAAAGCATACATTTTTGTAAATCTACAAAAGCAAAATCAGTTAAACCAAATTACCATAGCATAGGCCTATATATTTTTACCTGCAGCATAAAATTAAGTTTGCTAGCTTCTTTGTGCATGGTCATAAACACAGGGCAGCTTACTTGATTTAGCCCACATCTAGACACTATTTCATTTCTATATCTATACTTTGATCAACACCAAATCGGCAAGCCTCTTTATTTATTTAAGCTTTCATTATCACCTTCACCTTGTTTAGGCTTTCGCCAAGGAAACCCAACTTGGCAAGTAAGGCCTAAAAAAAAAAATTGGTTGATTGGCGTAACCCGACCTACCCTAATTTTACCACCGACCCAAGATATTTTTTTTTTTTTGAGCATGGTAAAAAACCTCCAAATCCCAAATTTAATGGGAATCGATTCATGGGAGCCCAAGATATGGCTTGTAGGACATTCAAAATGACAAATAAAAGATGTGTTACAGAAAAAGTGAAGATGTTTTTGTATATGTGCCATATATATTGTGTTCTTGTATGTGAAACATAGACTTAGAAAATAAAAAAAAATTATTAAAAAAAAAAAAAATCCGACCTACCTACCCTATTTTATTTTCTACGCCAATCAAACAATTATTTTTTTGGGCCTAAGCTGAAAGAAGCTTATCTTTAACAGTGCTCCAAGATATTATACAGGGTAGCTTCTTCCGTGGCTTAGCACTGCTATTCTAAAAGGCCCTGTTTTAGTTGTAATGCATATAAAACTTAATTTACAAATATTTACAAGATATTATATAAAAATAATATCATATATACATACCATATACAAGACATAAAACTACAGTCAACATGCAAACATATTCAA
>JXSR01S008047.1:13442-65660 GCA_000969725.1 Ophiothrix spiculata
CATGTTGCTCCTTGTAGCATATCTGATGTATGCTATTTGTATGCATTAGATATGCTACAATGAGCAACATGTAGGAGCCGACAACTGCACCCTTTTGCCGCGGCGGGACACATATTGTCCAGCCTTGGGTCAGTGCATTCCATTTACGAGGAGCAACATAAAAGATATGGCAGCTATTATCACTTAGCTGCATTCACACGACAATTTTCTCACACTTTATAATCCCCACAAAGAATATAATTGTCAAGGCGAGGCATTCCCTCACACATTTTTTCAGCAAATATTCACACAGTGTAGACACTAGGATACATCTCTGAGAAAATAAATATGAGGAAATATCTAGATGTCTGTAAGGTGAGCAAATCTTTTTAGCGTCTCTATTATTGAAATTGTTAAATTTCCTACAAATCAAATCTGCAGGGTGCGTATGATGAGAGCGTGTGCAAGACTACGCATCAAAAATGTATCTTGATCGGTTGTTAGCGCATTGATTGTGTGAAAGAAAGTCTTTCGTATTACGCAAGGTCAAACGCTTTTGTTTACTCCATGCAATTGTTGCATTCAAAATTTCATGACTTGTAGGAAATTTAACGACTTGTAGGAAATTTAACGATTGCAATAATAACTTACTTAATCATAATTCTTCATCATAAATACCTCATATCCTTAGATTTGAACCCCTGATCTCTGCAACCCCGATAAAATGTCCTGCAAAGTCAATCCACCAGGCAGGGGCTGCCTCAGCAGCAATTCTCACCAACCCTTGACATATTTCTTTTGTTGGATTTTGTTGGACTGGGACATTTAGGATTATATTAAGAGAGATGTAATACACATAAGACCTTATTAAATTAAGTACATTCATACACAATTACAGTAAAACTACCCAGTCCCTCAAGATTTTGATGTATCATAACACATGATTCAAATAGTGCTTCTTGTAATAAACTCCTCTAGCATTGCTGATTGTGTTGTATGTAGGATTTAGGGTAATTCAGTTTGATTTATACTTCCTCTCTAAATAAATGAAAATAAATTAAATCAATTTCTATTAATGCCCAAAAAAGGTTGTCTGCTAAAAGCAGTTAACCCAGAATTCCAAATTTAAAGGAGTATTAACCTAACATAAGTTCAACTTGTATGCCATGGGTGTGCTCTCTTAGAATAAGTCCCTCGTAGGCTTCAAATCCAAAATGTCACTAATGGCCCACTCACATGAATTCAAATCAGAATGATTTCAGCCCTGTCTAGGGCAAGTTCTTTCCATTACTCAATAGTCATATATGAGTTTTCTTTCAATTTTGTCTTGGGTCAAGGTGAAGCCAACATTTTCTGTCTTTGCCTTCATAGTGTTTTTGATCTTTCGTGGCTTTTGTTGCTTAGATGCCGATAAGAAGAGGAACAAAGAGTGATTTCATTCACCCCTTGTCTAGGGCAAATTCTTACCATATATTACTCAGAGTCAGATATAACATTTTAGACTTAATCTTTGTTCAAGGTTATTGTCTAGCTACCAATGTCTTTGTATTCATATTGTTCTTGGTCTGTCTTGCATTTTGTCTTAGTGGTACGCTAAGGACTAGACTATACTCAGCCTCCACACAATTTTTTTGCTACTAAACATTTGGTTGTGATGTCACCAAATAAATGTGATCAAATAAAAAGTATAGAACCGTAATAAACATTTGATGCTGCTCAGGGTTTAGTGACTTTATTTTGAATCAATTCAACACATGTGCAATTAAGTGTGAAGTTTAATCTATTTGGAGTCACTCATTGGTTTTACATCAGACCAAATGTTTGGTAGCAAAAAAAATTGTGTGGAGGCCAAGTGTATTCTGGCCCTAACAAGAAGATCAATAAAAGAGTGATTTTATCCCTTGTCTATGGCAAGTTTTTACTATAAGTCACATACATTGTGTTTGACTTCATAAAAAATCAGTCTTTTGTCTATAGATGTCTTCTTTCTCTTCAAAGCAATCTTATTTTGATCTTTTATGGAATTTGCCCTGAAACAAAGTGGAATTAGAGTGATTCCATCCTCATCACGATCAAGTCCCTACCACTCTAACATAACATATCTGATGTTGCTGGGGTTCACAATGAAGAAGCCCTTTGCGTATTTGCCTTATAGCTTCCCTCGTCAAATATAAAATGTTTGACTTCGTCGTTGTACAATGTGAAAAAAAAATCTTCTGTAAATGTCTCTCGCCAAAGTCCCTGTCATTACATGTTTGACTTAGCTGTGATTCAGGGTAAAAAATCTTCCTCTGCAAATGTTTTTGCCCTTAAAGCCACCTTTGTCTAGGACCCTGTCTTTACTCAGAGATAACGTGTTTGACTTCGCCGTGGTTCAGGGTGAAGAAGTCCTCTTCAACCAATGTCTTTGCCCTCATGGCCTCCTTGATCTCTTGAGGTGGATCCAGGTAATACTGTGGATGAGTAATAAGACAACAGATGGATTATAAGATTGATTATTGGCCTTGCTTGGTATTATGTTGATGGACAAGATTGGAATCACATGTCAAATTATTGGATAACCTTGAACAAACCAAGTTCACAAAGTTTTCTCATCCGATTTCTCATCAGGGCAGACTTAATCTATGGTATTAACCTGAAGTTTCAAATGCTAAAAATTACCCCCTGGGGAAATCACTTTTCTAAAACCTTGGAAGTATGCAGAAAGTATCTGTTATGAGATCTACATCCCATGTATTCTACAACATTTTGTACTGGTGTTTTTGTATGTGTAAGCTACTGGCAATGATTGTTTGCATATTAATAGATTTTGTGCATGAATCTGTCATGATTTTAGTATAATTTTTGGCTAATTTTGTTGCTACCACATAGAAAAAACTTTGAACATAGGTTCATTTGAATATTCAGCAAGATTGGGTACATTGTGATTTGGAAAAACACAGACCAATTTATTTCCCATATGGCCATATTGGTTTATGTGCGTTAATCTGCTGCTTACTGTATGCTTCAAGATTTATAGTTTTTCATTTATATGTCAAAATGCATAGTTTTCCATGGATTCAAACCCCTGACCTCTCCAAATTGATCCAATGTCCATGTAGCTATGCCAAGTGAAGCACTGAGAGGGGCCGGTCTTGGTAACAATTTCATGCTTGTATGTACAGCTTGTCTCAATATTCATGCAACGAGCAAATAAAAAATATTTAAAATAGTTGTCAAAAGATTAAATCATAGCAATATATGTTTTTCAAAAGTGGAGTAATTACTCTACAACATGCTATTTGTCCTGTTTAATTTATCACTGCAGTCCAGAGATATGAAGAATTTAAGAAAGCCCTTTAAATCTACTTTGGTTCGGTTTGTGAGATTAGACTTCCAAACAAATCTTACCCAACCTGTACCTAACATAAACTGATATTTTAAGTTCATCTTTAACTGAAACAGGTTAAATATTTCAAATTAAAGTACGGATCTTCATGATACTCTCATATTCCTTGAATCTGTTAATTCTTTTGAGACAATTGGGTATTTTAGGATACAATTTCTACCAAAAGAGTCAAAAAAAGTATCATAATGAAAGATGCCTACCAACATTAGTACTGTAATTCACAAGTCTTTAAAAGAAACCAAGAAAAAAAATATGGAAGACAAAGAAATTCAACTGAGAACTCAAGTAAGTTAGCAATTCATCTGGCCCATCAAGAGGATGCAACAGGTTGACTCAACCAGACACAACAACCCACTTAATATGAGCAGATCCTCACTAAACTGGATCCGTATGTCATGAAATGAGTTCAAGGGATACTTCTCCTAATCATGTGATGTCTATAGCAATTTCCATTCATTGTGTGCTCCATTACATCACCAATGGTGAATCTTTACAGATTAACAAATCAGACCATACAGATATTTTTTTCTTTACAAAATGTGCAATAACTTTTGATTCAGAGATCCAAATTACACAAAATTATATTATCATAACGTTTGCTCAAAATTGCGCTCTGTTTTCTCAATTGAAGAAAAGTTCAAAGTTTGTAGCGTTTTTATTGGGTATATACCATTTTTTCATGGAAACGACCAATAACTATTTAAGCTGAAACCAAACCCCATAGGAAAGAGAAATTATTTTAAAAACAGAGAATTAAGGCATGATTTTCAGTAGGCACTGATTCAGATCAGTATAGGAAATCTCTCAGTCAAAAAAGTCCCGAGGCTAGCGAACTTGATATTGCTTAGAGTATATATAACATATCGATGGATTAAAATGCAACTAAAATTAGCTGCAGACCTAATTTGTAGGGGAAATTCAGTGTGTTTTTTGGAGCTTATATGATTGATCTCTCAAATGATTTTGCCTGTATCTGGAGGTCATAGTCTAATTGTTAACTTCTAGTTAAGCTTATTTTTATAACTCATATGTCAACTCTCATTTTACATGACAAATACATTAATATCTCAGTATATTCAATTTCACTATCAATAAACGGTAAAACTATGAGACATAGTTGTGAATTGGAACATTTATCATGTTTATAGGTAACTAAGTGGGCTGTTATCTTTCGCCTGCCATGAAAGAAACAAAACTTAACATTTGGAACAAAAAGGGGGCAACCCTTGGGGCCAAACTTGGGTCACGAATTGTCCCAGTCCTGCTGGCACCACAAAATGATCATCTATGTTAAATAGAGGTTGAGCCTCCCAATTTAAATACATATTTTGCTATGATTTGAAAACTAACTAAGTAAGAACAAGTATAATAAGTTACTAAGTTTTACGTCCGGCCTTTTTAAAACATTTGGTGAGGGAGGTCCTTATTATTTATTATTTTTCCAAAATTATATTATTAATTCCTATGTCAAATCTGTATTCCATCGGCTTTATCGACACATTCCAAAATTGGAGAGGCCCTTTTATTTTGTGTTATTTCCAAATTGCTTTATTCAAGTAAAAGTGTACATGTTAAAAAGCATATAAGCGGAGTTAATGAGTTCAAAAAGTCTGTTTCCAAACATGATGGGTTGACACTAACCTAAATATCTTGTAATGAGTGCACTAAACTGATTGCCTGATTGTTTCATTTTATTTAATGATTGATATACATTTGGATCAATCCCAACTGTAGAAAACGTGTTTGTAATTGTTAAAATATTTTTATGATTACGACATTTTTTAAATTTACAAGGATGAAAATTGTACAGAAGTTTGTATGATTCATTAAGAATAACACTTTATCAAAGTTGATGGAAATCAATTGAGCAAAATATTTTGACATTTGAGCAGGAAAAACGTATTACAGATTAATAAATTAACTTGGGTGATTACTGTCTTGTGTAATTAACAAATTGTATGGATACATAAATACTTTTAAGTCGGGTGTGTTGAAAGGAATCATTATTATTGTATGCTTATGTTGTATTTGCAAAACACTTTTATTTGATAACAGAGAATGTGCCTGCATGTTTTGAATGTCACATTTCAAAATTAGTACAATATTGAATTTTAGAAACGCCTTCCATATTTATACTTGAAATGCATTTGGCAATGTTGGTAAATCTATGATGGCAATGGTACAGCTCCCAATAACATGAGTGTGCATATGCTATGATGAACAGACCTTGCAAGTGTTGTACAAAGTTTGGAATAAAAGAAAAAAACCTATGAAACTTGAAAGCAAGAATGGACAATGGATTGATTAACTGGCACAGACAGTTCTGATGTGTGGATAGTATCTACAGATCATTGGTGATAAGTGAGGGTAGTACCTCTTTGTTATCATAATATTTGACACATGATCATTACAACTTGCTGATTACTTATGGTGCACGCACCTCCTCCTATCCCTGAATAAGGGAAAGCTATGGCAAACAAGTGTCAGTTACAGGTGACAGTAGAAGAACTGGAGTATTGAACAACGACAAGAAGTACAGAGAGAACATGCAAAGGGAGAATGGACTGACAACCAAGACAGGGAACCAATCCGTACCCATATGAATCATGAGCGCAAAACAAAGCTCGGTAGATTTAAAGAGAGTATATCAACAAATTGAATAAATCCATATCAATGAAGAACTAGAGAGGATTGAACTCAGAACTGACTGGCATAAAGCGAGAGAAATACTGCTATGGTAACACACTTTATTAGGTCTAAATACATCTGAATAATAATACCAAAAAGAGCTATCAAAAACTCTGGGTGAACCAGGGACTACATAGGACCAATTGGCACAAAGCAAATGTAGAACTAACCACACTTCATTAGAATTGAAACCTGTAGAAAGGCCACCTAATCTATCAAGACTCAAAACCTTGAACTAGCAGGACCATACTTGGGACTCATTGGTGATATAAGTAAAGTACTGATATGCCAACCCAATAACTAGACTTGAAGCCTGTGGCTAACTGGAGTCCTACAAGTCCTTCAATGATCTGACTTCTAGCATGTCTTTGACTATACTCATACATTTGCAAAATGACCCAGGTACAGTGGCTCATATTTGTTATCTAATCAAATCCTTTCCTTATCATTTCCTTTGTTTGTGTAAGAGCAGCATCTGGATCTTGATCTCAATTGCTCTTCCTTCACCTGAATCCAATCAAAATAAAAGATCACAAAAAGGAAATGGTCAATTTGAGGCATGTTTTGACAACCTTCAAAATGACATCATGTAGTAACATCGGGGGAGTGGGGTAATTAAGTTTTGTTTGGGCATGGAGAAAAGAAAAGGGACCTATCAATGCTCCAAATAGTCTAAATTTGGTATTCAATGATACAATTTTATATCAAAATTTGTTAAAATATTTATATATTCATATTTATTGGTTATATTTACCAGTCAGGCTATGAGTTGCAAAAATATTTAAAAACCCATTGCATGACCAATAAACACTGGGCGTAAAACATCAAACTTTATCAATATCATGAGAAATTTTGAAAAAAGTACCATTTTAATGCACATTTTAGAAAATTTTGAAAAAAAAAAGACAAATTTCAAGTTTTGCCAACACAAGGGACTCTTAAAATACCAGATTTTGCATTTCAGCTACCCATGTTTCCAGCATGTCCCTATACCCATCTTTGTACTGAGTCCCTCCCCCGAGCAGTATCACCACTGAATGGCTTTCAGCCCAACTCCACAAATACTGAATCACAAAAGCTTTATCAAGTAAGCCATTGAAGATGTCACATCAAACATACAATGCCATTTTAGCTTTTCACAAATTGTCATGCTGATAAGGGATTTGACATGCCTTTGCAACAGACCAGAACATCACGTCATGTGACTTCCTATGATATGATACAAAGAAAGGCCCTGACTGATCCAAATGGGCACTGTCATCCAAAAGACGGCCGGCTGGGCGCACATCATACGAGCCTGTATCCTACCATTGGCCTCAATATGCTATTACTCATTATCCAAATAATCCTTGCTTGGTATGTGATGTATGTGATGATGGATATGCCCTGGTAGTACCATTCACTGTCACGAGTAACATCAAGATTCATGTTATGTAGGAACTAACATGGCCAAATAGGTCATATTTGGGCACATAGTGGGTAGGTCAAAAGTGGAAATATATGGAGAAGCAGACAAAAAGGCTTGTCCATTTTGATTAAACAGTCGCTTGGTCCATTTTTTAGAACAACCTAGCGTGTCCATTTTGGTTAGAACAGTCCAGCTTATCCATTTTTGCCAGAGCAATCCAACTTGTCCATTTTGGTCAGAAATGTACAGCTTGTCCATTTTGGTTAGAACAGCCCAGCTTGTCCATTTTGATCAGAACAATTCCAACTTGTCCACTTTGGTCAAAACTTGTCCAATTTGGTCAGATCAGTTTAGCTTGCCCCTTTTGGTCCAAAAAGTCCAAGTTAAAATAAATAAAAAAGGTGCTTGTGTGTTCTTGTGAAAGAATGCAGGGTCCATATTCATAAAAACCTACTAAATCTGGTTGGAAACCAACCTATTGACAAGTAGACAATAGAGTAGCTGCCACCTAGAGTTAGCAGCACTTCATGAATATGTGTTCTGCACTTCAATAAGATGTGATTTTGCCAACGCTATGGACAACGCATTATGTTCTTCAGCAATACATTGTATCTCAAATGCTTACACAACCAGGGCAATATTAGGAAGCAGTTATGGAAACATAATAATACAAGTGTAGACAGAGTGTATACAATGGTCAAGCAGCCATTCTAGTGTGAAATGCAATGTGATGGTAGCACAAAAACAATTTACTTTATGAAAATAGCACTTAACGCAATTCTGGAAGAAAATGGACCCAAGCTGAGCTCGAAGTATGTCAACTGGTTCAACTCACTGATAATATTTTTTAAAATATCAAATTAAAATTATGTCAACTATTCTAAATATTTAGTCAACTCTGCCAAAACATGACAAATTTTGCCATAAAAAGCTCTGTACGTTTAACTGATAAAGTCTTCCTCCTTTTGACACAATCTTCAATCACTATGCCACGAAACCCTTTCTTCAAATGTGTAATAGTTCTCCTTTTAGATCACTGACCCAAATCTTAATCACATTTTGATCATTGTTTCTAATTAGTTAAAGTTCAAGGCAGTTGTTAATCCTCCAACTGCCCAGAGGTGCCCCAAGGTCAACCAGGACCTGGGAATTTGGACTAAAGCTGAGAATGATTCAAGGTAAAGTCTTTGTGTTTCATCATACAAGTCTGGGACAGGAATTAAGGGTTCAGGTATGGGGTTTAGCATGCTCTACTTTTACATACACTCTGTGCCACAATGTAAGGAAAGATTTCAAAATACAACCAGCCCTTGACCAGCTGATGGTTCTGGTCAGTTACTATGGTTCTGGACAATGGCAACTACCCAGAACCACCGTTCCAAGTGGTTAACCATCAGTTAAGTTTTGAAGCAGACCTTAAGAGACAGTAGTGTATCTGCATGAATGGAATGGAGGATGGAAGTGCAATAGACCCTCATCACCTCTTGTAAAATCAGCACAAGTTTGACCACATTTTATTCCCCTGGCAAAATTCAAAGCATTCTAGGGTACAATATTGTGTATAAAATGTGTGAAGTGAGCAACTATACCACCTGATTTACTCAACTAGCTTGCTAATTAACTCTTGATGGAAAAAGATAATGAATATGCCATGTTTTGATGACAATAAATCTAGTGCCATTCTCCGTTCCATAGGAGGAATCGAGTTAAGTCTTTAGATAATATATGAGGATGGACTATGGAGGTACCAAGAGATGTTTCAGAATTGTCTTGGTGGGTTAACAATACTTTGTCAATGACTATGCTAGAAACCTTTTACAAAAGAGCTGCAACAGAGACTATGAAATCATCCTTACTTTCCTTTGTAAATGAGCCATGTTTGATAGCAATCTTAGCTTGAATATGATATGCAAGTCCAGTGTACCTAAACCCAGGTGAAGAGTTATTTTTATATTTCTATTCTTGGTTCAAATTGCTATGAGTAATATTGTCCACCTGTTGTCAGCGAAATTTGTGATAAATGCTTCGTTGATGCCCAGGAATTCTATAGGTGCAGGATTCTAGGTCAGTCGCAGTTTTGTACAAATTGATTCAATTTGTTGGATTAAGTTATTAGTGACGGGATCAAAGGAATGGTCATTTAGCCGCTAATTCATATCACTTATGACACTCAATCATCAGATGAATTGCATAGTAAGCATAGGGTTATGTTAATCCAGAACAATTTTCTTGCAATTTCATGTCGAGTGGACAGTTGACTCATGGGATTAATATTAACCTTTCAGTAGATCTTGTAAAAACACTATTTCATCCATTTTGTAGTAATAAGTGGCAAATCTTAAGACTAAACCCACCTAATAACTGACCCACTTTCTTAGATTTGTTTTTGGTACTTTGCAACTCTAGTTCTGTCCCGTAATTGGCCTCTTCATTCCTTTCAAATTCATGTCAGGATCATGATTGGTTAGACTAGAATCAGGTGTTTCTAGAATCTGTGGATGGGCAGGACCAAAATCCTCATGAAGGGCACATCCCATCCAGGGACTATTGATCAAGATTTCATCTATCGCTTCCTAACATCAAGCTTTTCTTGATAATCTTTGTCCAAACCTTACAGTCCAGGAAAACCACACAGATGTTGGTCATGCACCCAGGAGTATCAGGATTCACTAAATTATATGTTGTGCTGTATGCAGGTGCATCCTGGCAAGCAACATAGGGAAGGCTGACATTTTGCAAAAGGAGATGAAAATTAATGGATCACCTTTTAACTTTTCCTACATTATCTCCATGGAATAGGCCTACCAAGAATTCCTCAGCTGCATCCAGAGGTACTAATATAATGCTACTATTTCAAGATTACCTACTAACATACAAGTAGAAAGACTTGAGATAAAACTATTAATTGATTTTACACTGATTTGACAAGCGTTTACTGCATCTGGCCTTCTATGTAATAGTGGCATAGCTCCAGGCTGTACAACTTTGTATTACAATACTGCCTTTTGCCTTCAGAACTAATTGCCAAAAGATAGCAAAGGTACTCAATATTTTAAAGTTTTCAAAATATTAATCAAAAAAGGCATTTTAATGCATTAATTTTTGAGCTCGTCTGCTCTGTTTCTAAGTGGGTTTCGTCATTTTCCTGTTTTAGTGTTTTATGTACTATGTGCTGTTTGCCTTTGATTTCTACTTTGCATTGTGTTTTGTGTGGTCCATCTTATTTCTAATTTGTCCTGCATTTTCCTCTTCCCTGTTTCAATATTAAAGACGACCCAAAAGAACTTCGCATTTAGTAAGCTTTCCAGTATATTTGTGGTACTAATGTATTAATTACTATTTCTGAATATCATATTAGTAGGGGTGGGCATACATATGTCCATTTTTCAAAAACATGTTTTTCTATGGCCAAATTAGGTGAGAAGAAAGAATATCACCATAAAAAAATTCTCAGACAAATATTTAGGTTGGTAAAATGGCAAAATCCAAAATGGCCGCCAAAATGACTGATTTTTAGCAAATTTCCATAATGTTTCGTCATAAAAGACCCTGTGGTGTAAAAATTAGCTATGTTTTGTTCTTATTTAGGTAGCAGACTGCATGTAGCAGTTGTACATAATTTTATTTGATACCTAAAAACCAGTACCACAGTAAAATAAACAAAATGGCCGCCAAAATCATTGATTTTATCATGTTTTCTGACAAAGATGCTGACTGTGCAATCTTACTGGATAACTTGGGTGTATCATCAAATCAGATAATCAAGTGTACATAGTGCTCACATCATTCTTGGATTGGATCATGCTTGTGACAAAGTATTCAAACATATAGAACAGAAAATTGGTATGCAGAAACTGCCAGTGAAAAGGTCTTCACATCTCCAAGTACAACTGTATACATACTTTGGCAAAGGTTGCACTTGCCAAACAGTTGTCCCCAAGTTATGCTACAATGAGTATACAGCATGGATGCAATGGGATAGATCATGTTGCGTTTAAAGGCTTCGTAGCAAATTGCTTTTGGTGAATAGCAGAAATAGCTAAAGAGTATTTGGGATGGCGTCAATCAATTCTGATTTTTTTTGATGCAGTTGTAGACAAAAACCTAGAATGATTGGTTCCTTTGTTGTTCAGAGGTTTATAAGCTGCTGGGAGATAGTCATCTTCCCTTTAATGAACCTCCTTGGCATTGACAAGTGGGAAGAGAGCACCTACGAAAGGAATTGGGATGGACTAAGGCTTTTCTTTAGAGACAAGATCCCAGAACTGATAAAGATGAGAGATGAGTGTGGATCAACAACATCATCTGGCAAAGAAAGACTGTTCGCCGCTGTCATAGATGACGTTATTGACACAATAAATAGACAGCTCTCAGAAATGCCATTCTTTGACACTGATGTCGACAATGAGACCACGTTGGATGAAAATGAGAACAAGCTTAGCTTTACACCTTTAACAAATCTCGAATGTGAGAACACTCTGGACCTAACACAAAGTAGTGTTGGCATCCTTTATGAGCTAGATGAAAAGCAGCTTCTTGCCAAGGTGGGGTATCTCCGTGCAACCATAGCTCCAGACATACGACAGATGCGTCATTTGAAAACTCCTGATGGACGGTTCAAAATGGAGAAGTTTTCTGTCAGTGAACTAAGAATATCAATCAAAAACGCAGTGAAGCCAGAGAAAAATGTCACAAGTGATATTTACAGTTTATTAAAGAATGCACAATCGAGATTTTTATCTATTTTTATCTCTTTTGGTGGCCATTTTTGAACATTCTTATGAGCAAATAGGTCATTATGAAAAGTAGAAATAAATGTATGACATGTCAGTAATCACTGAAAAAGACTTAAAAACATAATAGAATGTCATCTAATATGATGTTACAGAAAAAGTACTCAAAGGGAATTTCATGGAAATGTTAGTTTTGGCAGCCATTTTGGATTTTTTGAGATCAAACAGATCACTTTAACTATCTTGGGGAATAGAAACATAAACTTAATGAACATTTTGGATTCAGAGACCTTAAAAACATACAAAAATGCCATATCAAATTATATTATTTTTAACTTATAGACTCAATAAAATCAAAAAATGCCCGTTTGGCGCCCATTTTGGCGGCCATTTTGGATTTTTTGAGGTCAAACAGATCACTTTGACTATCCTAGGGAACAGAATTATAAAGTTTGATGAAAATGCTGGATTCAGAGACCTTAATAACATTAGAAATGCCATATCATATTATATTATTTAACTTATAGACCCAATAAAACAGACAAATGTCCGTTTTGGCGGCCATTTTGAATTTTGCCATTTTACCAACCTAAAGCATCACCTGATGAAAAAAATAACACCGGATTCGGATTTTGCATAAAATTTGGCCATAGAAAAAGTTGTTTTTGAGTACATTTACAAAATAAAGTCTAAACGTGCCCACCCCTAATATTAGTGCAATTACAGCTATGTATTTTAATATTGCTATTTGTATAATCTATTAGTGTTAATGAGTACCGAATAAAATTAATCAACCAACCACATTAAACATTACTAGAAATGTTTGGACTGAGTGATATAATTAACACATGCACTGAATTTAAAAGCATGTATTCTGCTAAGTGGCATGCATCCAATATTTGCGAGGATGTTGCGCCTCCGACCTTGAGACACATTAATTTGATTTCAAGGACACATGAACACCTTAATTTGATTCAAGGTCTACACCTCAGTAATGACATTTTCAAATTTGCTTATGGGTACTTACTTCATACATTTCATTTATTGGGCTTTTGCATACTGGAGTAGAGTGATTTCAATGTAGAGTCTGTTTGTTAGAATCCAGGGTATACTCAAGTTTGGTTTAGGTGGGAATGAGCCTTTGGGAAATTTAAAGTACGTAACACCCATGTATATACCAATTATCAAAAAAAAAAAAAAAAAGAACCCATCCATATACCAAATGCCCAAAGTTTGAGTCAAATTTATACAAAAATTTTAAAAATTTCTGCGAAAATTTACTCTAATTTGAAGCAAAATTTCCTGATTTTTGTTAGAAATTGAGAGAATTAAAGTAAATTTGAAAATGGACTCATACCAGACAGCCTGATTTTGCTACCCAAGTTTGTTATTAACCAAGGACCCGTTTATGAATGATAGAATCAATCTGCATTTTTGACAGAAAAAATAGCACCTTGGGAAAGATGTGGGTTCAAACCCCAGTCCAAGCACTTCAAGGATTCAACAATGAGGTTGCTGGACTAGGACCAGAACCCACTATGGTACGTGCATGGTTAGAGCTTTGGACTTGGTTCAAGCCCCAGTCCAACCACCATTGTATACTTGAGTAAAATCAAAGTTACCCCATCACATAAAGTGTAACAGACTCTGGCCTAAACTCTAAATGGGCACCACAGGTGTTGGCAAGTAAGCTTTATTTTGACCTTTCCATTACTTTTTCATTTTATACATCACAAAACTGCTGCACAATGAATTCAAGTACTAGTCAATCCTGCAATCACATGACTTTCACCACAGACAGTCATGTAAACCCTGTCTAATGAACGAGGTCCAGTATAATCCTACCAACAAGGACAATGACAGTCAACAAGCTTATTTGTAATTACCTCATTGCCGAGTGGGAAGGTCCCCCAGTGTATGCCGACAGATTTCTTGGCCAGCACATCCTGATGGATCTGTACAGCATCGGATGGGTCCGTATGCATGGGCTTCTTGAACCATCTGTAAGGTAGTGACAAATGGAACAATGGAAATAACAAGTTAGTTAAACAAAATTACCTGATATGATACATATGTGGCTACTAGTGTTTGCTTTCCTGTGTGGTCATCTATCATAATGCAATACAATCTGTGACAGTCTGTCATGATTGTCTTCATTTGGATGATGTTCATTTTGTCTATTTATCAAGATGCAATACAATCTGTAACAGTTTATCATCATCACTCAGATTTCTAGGACTTTTGAATTTTTATGACATGTTGATATTTGATATATAGGTTACATTCAGCCTGTAGACCACATCTGTAATACCCTATCACCTACTGCTGATGACGCCAAAAAATCACAAACCTTAATTGGTTGGTATGTCCAAAGACCAAAGACAATATCATATATATAAGTAAGGGAGCATTTTGACACTCAACCAACCACCCATTCTAGTCGGTTGCTATTGTTCTGAACAATGGCACCCGACCAGAGCCGCCAGTTTGGCAGTCAGCAAGCAGTTGAGTTTAAAGCACTCCCTTACAGTACACATTTGCCATTTGCCCTTACTTTCATTGGTCACAGACCTTGTGCAATAGCTGTTTATGGTATAGTCTAGACCATTCCTATAATATATATACTTAATTACGCCATTGATGGGGTAAATCCACAGAATCGGACAGGGAATCGGAACTCAGAAGGAGGCCATGTAGGGTCATATCATACTTGGCCTCGTTCTGAGTTCCGATTCTCCGTCCGATTCTGTGGACTTATCCCATCAACGGCTTGAGTATGTCAATTATAGGAATGGTCTATAAGGGGCAAGTAATAGGGTAATATGGATATGGTCTTTTGCAGGATCATACCGTGAAACATATGTTCTTCCTATCTATAGACCATATTTATCATTGATATACTTCCACCGTTGATGGGGTAAATACACAGAATCGGACGGTAAACAGAACAGAGAACGAGGGCAAGTAGGTATATATCATACTTGCACTCGTTCTGAGTTTCGATTCCCGTCCTACTGATACCCCATCAACGGCGGGAGTATGTCAATTATAAATATGGTCTATACATCTTAAGAGAAGAGATCCATAAGTTTAAGTTTAACATACTATTTCCTACTTAATCTTATTTTTCATGCAGTGTACTACAATGTGCCTGGAGTTTACATATTTAACAAAACAATACCTAGCAATTTCAATTTTTTCATTTAATGACATTAAACCTATGCAGTCATTAAAGAAGAAGTACAACATGGCAAAACTTTCCTGTGTTGTGCAAGGAAAATTATACCCTTGCAATCATCAAATGCAAGAGTTCAAATATTTCAAGGGTTGTGAGTCCTTTTTTAAATAATATATTACTTTCAAATCAATCTCAAATATACATATGTCAATTGAGCTTGCGTAATTTGACAAAATTGCAATACTTCCTATAAACACTTCATAACTGACAACAGGAAAATAAGCAAGGCTAAATCGACACCAACACATAAGATAAAACTTGGCAGTAAATTATTCAAAAAACAGTTCGGACAGGAAAGGGAAATAGAAAATTAGATGGAGCTGCCACTTTTTATAAACTCAAGATCAAAATAACAAACAAAATTACCTTGTAAATATCAGCCAACTCGGAAGTTATGGACTTTATTTGTGAAACATTTACACAGACATTTGGTCATAGACGCAGGGCATTTTTCAAGGGAAATGGATTAATTCCTTGATTTGTTAATCTTGTTTAATTGTCACACTTGGTTTAAAAATCAAATCTAACCACAATCCTCTGGGTGCCTCACAAGGGATGTACCAAAATAAAACAAGGCTACCCTGAAATTGCTTAATTATTGGGATCTTTTAAGACATGATTGGCTTGGCAAACTAGTCACATGGCAAAACCTAAATGTTTCTTGCTTTGATATGGCTCCATAGTGTGATGTTACGGTGAATACACACATGGCCAAAAATGATTGTGCCTGTAAAATATCATTTAAAAGTACCTTTTTGTCATTAAATTATCTAACATTTTCAACAAAATAAAGTTTGAATATATGAACTATTTATCTACCATGCAGTAAGTGGAGAGCTGTACAAAAATGAGAAACTTTTAAGGTCCATTATGTGATGGCTTTTCCTAGTGATGGGAAAATTGAACCTGAAACATGGTGAAAACTTAAAATAATACTTGTTTTGATGTCTCTACAATATTATGTAATTTAGTAATGACCAATCAAATGAGACACATGTACGATTCACAAACTTTCATCATGCAACAGGATTTTCCAGACCATAATTATGTATCATTGCTTTTACCTTGGTTCATAGGCACCGACTGGTATTGCAGCCAAATCAAAAGGTCCATATCGTTTGCCAATTTCCCTGAAGCCTTTGCAATATCCTGTATCGCCAGCAAAGAAAAAACTGTGATTTGGTCCCATAATACACCAGCTACCCCACAGAGATTTATTGGTATCCCCTAAAGTCCTGCGTGACCAGTGCTGCGTCGGCGTAAATGCAAACGTAATCTCACTGTGATTGGGGATACAATTCTCTTGCCACCAGTCGAGTTCAATGATGTTTTCACATCCCATATTGGTCATCCAGTCCATCAATCCAAGAGGTACAAACCATCTCAAGTCACTTCCGAAATAATCATTTAGGGTTTGGACGGATGGCGCATCAAGGTGATCGTAGTGGGAGTGGCTGATCACAACAGCATCAATTTTAGGAAGCTCATGGACAGACAATGGAGCTTTGCGATATCTCTTTTTGCCAAGCCATGGTGTTGGTCCACATCTGTCGCTAAACACCGGATCAGTCAGGATAGTGATGCCGTCAAACTGCACGAGACAGGTGGCATGGCCTAGCCACGTGACACGGATACCTTCTTTGGGTGGACGGTTGATTGCATGGATGTTTGGTTTAAATATGGGTAATGCCTTGTCTAACTCCTGTAAAGAATAAGCACAATTCAACAATAGCATAAGGGGAAACACACTATAAACTTAATCTTTAGGTAAGGGTCATTGCATGTTCTTGACTGGTTTTCATATGCATCAGCTTCAAAGCTGCTCACTTTGGTCCCAACTTTGGTTGAGAAATGCACTTAAACCAAGATCTACTCTTTTTTTTAACTATTCCATGATTTTGACTCCTTTAAAAACAAACCGAAATTACTGAACGAACAATTCCAAACTTGAACTCCCTTGTTGACTGATATTCATATGTCACTACATCCAGTGGCATATAAGGAGGTATGACATGAGTTGGGTGGATGCAGTCCCCTACAGTGGGTGTCCAGGGGGTGGCTTTGGGGCCCCCCGCAGAGTTGCAAAAATCATGTAAAATCAGCTTAATTTGGACAAGTTTTGACACTAAGCCCCCCACTCCCCCTGCACAAATCACCAAGCCCCCTTAAGCCCCCCCCCCCTTGCAAGGAAAAATCCTGGACACGCCAGTGCCCCACTCAAAAACATGGCACATCCCATTAAATCAAAAAGTAAAAATACTTGAAAGGAAGAAAAGTACAGGTTCAATGGAGAGCCCAGCTAGTTTACACTGACAAATATTATCGCCCCTGCCTAACCCCTGAAGGTTTTTATATTTACACCACTAATTACATCCTGAAAAACTTGAAGAGAAGCAATGTAAAATAGGTTTCATTCAAGTTCAAAAACCATGATATTGTGTATTCATGACATTTTGACCTTGAAAATCTTCATATCACTGCAAATGTGATAATCTGTCATTTTTTAAAATGTGGCTATCTGTAGAAGGAGCTTTGTAATAAAAGACCACGGCCAGAAAACAAGCAAAATAACAATTTTGGACGTGAGTAGAGAAAAATCTCAGGTATGCCAAAGCAGGACCAGGCCTTAATCACTTAGGGCAGGTTCAGGCCTTAATCTCTCTCCCAGGACAAGTCCAGATTACCGTTTCCTTCCATTCAAACTCTTTGACTTTTTAAACCATATCTGATATTACATGAAGTATGCACAGGTCGATAAGTCTTACTCAGATTTATTTAAGGGTGGTAGTGTGCAACTCTCTTTGCTGGTTTTTAAGATATCACGATTGATTAATTGGAATTGATTGACCATTGCTTTCAAATTTTGGCGATTCATAACCTTAAGTGGGACATTTTACATTGCTTGGATTTCTTTCTTTCAAATCTCGTGTTTTCCTGAATCAACTTACCGCTTGTGATGGAATATTTCTCCTTTCTGAAGAACAAAACCACCTGCAAACTCTCCCTAGAGTAGGCTCCTGCCATGTATCCCATGGATTCTCAAATCTCCCATTTACAAACTTGGACGGAGTCACTTCCTCAAGTTTCCTATGGTCCAAAGTACCCCATTTTACCCTATCCTTCTTGATCAATCGAGTTCTACTTGTGTTAATGCTAAAATCCGAACAATTGGAGCCTTGCCTTTGTACTAAATTCACACTAGTGTTTGACGACCCGACAGAGCTATGTCCATCAGAACTGCTCACTCTGTTAATCTTGCTGCTCTGTAAAATATGATTTGCATTAATTTCCCTTAATTTAAGAGAAGGAGGTGGTACGGATACCTCAGTCCTTGCTTGGATTTCTGAAATTGTTGGAATGTGATCTGGTACTGATGGGTCTTGTTTCTTAGGTACTAATGGAAATTGTTTATGAGTTGGAGAGTTTGTAATTCTGAACTTTTCAATAGAACTATAGCCAGGATTGATAACAGAATCGGCTCCTTCTGCAGGTACTGTCAGCGAATTAATGGAGTTTGCCTGGTTACTCTGGTTTACATTTTCACTACCATAGTAGGTTGCTTGCTTAGTTTTATTTCTGTATTTTCTATCTAACGTTTCATATTCAGATTCCATGACATGGATGGAAATTTCCAGCTCTGCTTCAAAGCTTGAGCTGAATGCATCAATTCCTGATGAGTCATCGCTGATGATATCTAACGGGCTATCATCGTTGTTGCAGTTTGTGTTGTCGGACACAAGTATTCTTTTGTCTGAATGGTAGTAGTCTGACTCTGCATATGGTTCCAGTACATCAGGTGGCCTGGTTGTGAATCTGCTCTCGGCGCTCATGTTACCCATAGATGTCTGAAACAAAACAGAGAAACAAAACCATATGGTTAGGAAATTTTAAGCCAAATTGTTGTTGTTTTTAAACATTTAACCAGCAAGTCAATGAAGCAGGACAGAATATAAGATATAAGACACCCCTAATTTGGAGCTCTTGCATTTGGCATATGCACAAGTTGTCTATCTTATTACCAAAAATGTAGACCCACTCAGTAAGCAATCTGTTAAAGCCCACAATTATTGACCATAATAGGAACAATAAGTCTAAATAGGTTGAACAAGGCACCTTTTCTCTACAAATCTGTTAAACTGTTCATGTAACTCTTCTGTACATGGGAGCTCCCTCTCAAGTTTGATGGTGATCCCTAAGGATGTATTTACACACTTATAAATACTTCAAGCAGGGAATTTTGATGTAATTTAACACATGGACAGGGTGTTGCACCTACTTGCCAATCTATTGAAGAATTTGGATCTTGAAATTAATAATTTCCTATCTAATCACTCTCTGGTGCTATTGTGAGTTGCCAATTACGTCCCGTTATGTACATTATGCTAAGCTCAAGAAATAATTTGGTTTCAAATTTTCAAGTCAATCATAAACCATTATTCTAATCATTTGTGCAGTCATGTGGTAGGTTAGTGCTACTGTCTAACCCAGTGTTCAGGGTTAATTGCAATTGCTACACATTGCTTGATATGCAGTCTTTAAATTTAAAAGTGCCAGTAATAAGAATATGTATTGGCAGACATTGAGTGATGAACCTGGGGCAATGAATTGGGACGGGTTCTGAAAATCATAATAAGGGTCTGTTCAGATTCCACCATCAAATAGAATATTCAACGCAACAATTATCCATGTTTGATTTACAAAAATCTACTAGTGCACACATATGGATTAGAACAGAGATTTGATGATCAAAATTTGAAATCATATAGAATAATTTCGTATGGAATAAATTCTATCATGAAATAGTTGCTATTATATGAATATACATCTGATTGAATAACAAATACTTCTACAAAAAACAGGTATAGAATATTATTTTTATACAAATGAATAGTTAAAACTATAAACTGGACCTTAGCCTAGGGTTTATTGATTTGAGTCCCAATAAGGCAATAACAATTTCAGAATATGGAACAGAGCCAGAATGAAGTAGGCCATGTATAAAACAAATATACCTTGACACAGCCATCATTTCTGACATCAAAATACACCAGCAATGCACCTCTTTTTAATCTTATCCATTAATCCGATTGTTCAAATTCCTATGCAAAATGCAACAGGTGAATGGCTTAACAAATGTCAAAATGCCTGCACAATTTCATCAACACATGGCTGTTACAATAGCAAAAACCCTGCTATAGCATATGACTGTTGGCTCCAGATGAATGGATACTAGGGAAATAATACCAGCATGCACGATGAGTCGGACAAATTGTTTAGATGAAATAACCATGGCAACAATCTGCTACTAAATGAGGGGTGAGAAGACGGCCGCTCGTTGTAAGATATGGTGTTCTTTGACATTTTATTTAAATGATACTTGATATGGCTTTTGGCTGCCTTGTTTTAAATGTCATTTACAATCTTGCACTTCAGATCTATATAAAATACTATTTATCAAAAAATCAAGAAATTGTAGTTATTGAATACAGAGATTAATTCAATTTAGACTATTTACATTGCTATATCAGTATTAATGTATGCAGTTCATTTCATAAAGTCATCGATTTTAATCATTCTGGTTATTTACATTAGGCTTGAATATGTGATTTTGTTAAGTGCAGAAATACATGACGTAACCAGAGAGGAAGGGAATAATCCCTTTTTATTTCTCTCTTCAGTTTTTGGTTGTTACATGGGAAAATATTGAGTGAGCTTAGTTCATATTGTACAGTCAGTACATTTAGAATACTTTATATTCACTTGTCCAATTCAACTAATGATTTTCTGAATGTACATCACCTTTATTGCTACGTTATTTCATCCTGGCATGTCAGAAATGATTAAAATACTTGGTTATGTTTTAGTCATAGAGTTTGATGATTTGTTTAACTTTTCAAAGAGAGAGTATCTGTTAATTTAAAGGGTTTGTCAGATGGAAAATAGTTGAATTGGAAGAGTAGATACAGTACTTTACAGGTGGTACATTTTTAACAAGGCCTTTTTTTAGCCATACCCTACCCCTTCCAAAGAAGCTGGCTATGTTACTATATGTTTTACTTAAGTTTCAGTTATGTATACATGAAATCAATTTAAAGAATTCCACAGGAACGTTTAGCGCAGCTCATAAAAAGTTTAGTTGTTTGATGATAAATATCACACTTTTTAAACCAAATGTATGGACATTGGCTCAAATGAAAAGCTGATTCTCAAAATAACATGTCATCACTGGAATAAGAAGGGGATGGTGGGAAATGATGGGATTTGAAACAAAATCACCCAATAGTGCATTGGGTACAACTCATCATACAAAACCTGCATAAGCTTGGCCATCAAAATGCGCATCTTAATATTACATATGACATATGTGTAGTCTAAAGACTTTGAACCAATGAACACATGTGTCTAAAATAAAAGATGCCCATTATCTAGCCTGATATTAGACCATGCAAAGTTTATATATAGTGACGTGTATCAGACACTATTGTGTCTATATATATCTTGTAATTGACACATATAACAACATCCATTGAATAGTGTGTGCCTGTGATCGGAGATTGGGAGGATCATTGTGCGAAGTGTATTTGTTAGCATTTGAAGACATGAAAGAAAAAATCAGTAAGCTTAATATAAACACGGGATTTCAGTTTTTTAGTTCATTTCATCACAAAGATGAGCTTACTCAGACCAAGTGGCGATGGCAAAGAGAAATCACAATTCCAAAAGCTTTGACTTTGTTAAGCATTAAGTTTACTGGAATAAAATTTAGGTTAGGAGCATTGGTCACAAGGCGGCACACATTTTTTATCCGTACATTTTTAAGAGGCCTTGACTGCTAAGGTTTTTTTCTAAAAATGTGGGGAACAAGTGGCAAGCTGAGAGAGGACACACATTAATCACACTGCATAAGTATGTGGCATCCATGATAGCACGCTTAACTACGAGTCGTTACGTTACCATGCTTTCAATGTACCAACAATATGTGACTATCACATTATTATAAGGAAATGTTACTTACACATACGGTACACGTACAGTGTCCGCATGTGCCAAATGCATCATAAGCGCACAATCCTATAAAATAAATTTCATTTTAAACACCTACGTATGTTTTCTGGGCACTTATCAAATTGCATCTATGGCTTTAAGAATTCATTGCACACATTTTTACTGTCACGATATTCGTGCCCATCCATGCTAATAGGAAGTACTTTAAGTGCATGTTGCACAATTCAAGAGATAGTTGACATTGAAACATTGACATTGAAAACAGCCCAGCCCACATAGGTGAGTTCAGACAACTTTTATCAGGAAACAATAACATAGTTTATAAGCAGTTAATTTCTTCACCTGACAGTTGTATCCAAAGCAAATTTGAAAATGTTTATTTTGCCAAACTTTACTATCAAGAGGACCTGAATACATCAAATTGAGTCCTGCCAAAACTGGCCCAAACTCAATACACTTTTTTAAAAGAACCGGATGGGCTCAAATACTACTTTATGTTAACAATACAAAACCTGAACACAAGGATGTATGTGTGTGTAATATTTGTGCATTCACAAAAGATTCAATGCATCATCAGCAAAATGGCACCTTGTCTGGTGTCTCCTCCTAAATCTATGGAATAGCTATAGTCAAAAGCTGTAGACTTAAATTTGTCCGTATACACAAAACAGAACTAAGTTAGTCACAGACTAAATTTGATTCCTTGAAAAATAACACAATCTTTGAAATCGGTGTTAATTTATGTCCTTCCTTAAAAATTCATACTACAATTTCTACAATTTGATTATTTGTCTGTTTTTGGAACACTGAAATTTTTCTTCCAGAATGAAAAAAAATGCCTAGATAAGGCCCGGATAAGGACTAATTAAGTGTTAGTCACAGACTAAACCATTCTTTTTATGTTCTAATGCAATGTTCTAAAACAGACAAAAGAATCAAATATTAAAAGTTTCATATAAATCATTAAACAAGAACATGAATTTCGCTAGACTTCTCCAAAAATGTGTTATTTTCAAAAACGTCAAATTTTACCTACTCCTATTTTGTGCATATGAACCAATAACACCACTTCTTATGATAACTCGAACAAAATAATTCATCCCATGTAAGATCAAAGCACTGATGTCTAACATAATTTGATTTTGTACTAGTTTCTTTACATGATGGTCAAATTGAATAAGTTTATATTAAACTGTTCACAAAAATATGAAAAGTTAAATTGAGGTTTCCCTGCCCTCCAGACACTTAGGCTATTAAAAGCAACATGACTGCTTCAACTCTGGAAAGGAAATCGGGCCTCTACAAGGATTATTTTTTACCCTTAAAACCCTCTAAAAATATCCTTTGAAAAAATAGAAAATTTTAATGGACTGATCAAGTTGTCAGTAGGCTTTTACTTAGGCCTACTAGTTTTAATAGACATATATTTTGCATATAAAAGTGTAAATCTGTAAAAATGTCAGGTTTTAGAAAAAGTAAATCAGTGTTGTATCAAAATTAGGCAAATATCAGAGAAGTTTTAAAAATATTTTATGTTGTCTTGTGTATTTTTTGATGATTAATTTTGTTGATGAATAAAAATAAAACAGACGTAATACTAGTAAGGCTGGTACTTTAATTTCAAATAAGAAATTAAATGAAATTTCAAGAAATAAATGTGGTTCTGGAAAACTAGAATGGTTTTGCTAGTTTGCATAAAACTATGGCCCTGGCCTCTTTTTATGGCTGGTTTCCCATATTCATTAAATGCAGTATCTGTAGATACTTTAGAATACATGAGCTGCACAGGTCGATTGGTAAAAGTTGAGTTGCCATGAAAAAAGTCTGTTGATGAGAAAGAGGATGCTCATACCTAATTTTATAGTTAACAATAACAAGTTTTGCAGGTCCAACTCATTAGACCATTGTGGGATTTAAAAAAATGCTTGCTTTTAATGTGTTGCACAAAATTCTTGCAATTGCAAACCAGCCTACTTTATATTTTTTTCTCCCATATAAAACTGACTGAACAGATTCAACATGTAAAAGATATTTTCAGAAAATTAAGGGGGGAAAATCCCACCGTGGCACATGTAAGTTGCCATTTTTGTATCACAATTTAGATGATTGTTATCTGACATAGTCAACACTGAAGAACAAAACAAAACAAAAACACTGCTATGCCACATTTAGTATCATGCTCACTGGTAAAGCTAGATTTATGTCCAATATTTAATCTTATCAGAAGATTTTGATCAAACAATGAATAGGGATGCGTTTTGTGTCTTGATGAAGAAGCTGATAGCATTGTTAAGGGAAGCACAAATCATCTTATCTGTCCAACAAAATGTTCTCATATGATTACAATTTCATTTCTTGCGTGGAACAAATTCAAAGTGTAAACCTAGCTTCTGGATACAAATCTGTTCTCCTGAGTTTCACTCAAATGGTTTCATCAGATAGAGTATCTTTATTAAGACACTCAAATAGTTTTCTCAATCATTATACACATGATATATTGGTGCAAGAGTGCATTCAAGCTCATCCGTGGATAACACATTTGAGATGCATCAATAAATTGTCTGGTATGGTATCTGATAAAACCTTTTGTATGAGACCATAACTTTTCCCAAGAATGTATTCTGGTTAATGTATCACTGCAACTGTTCAGATAAATAATTTGATAACATCACATAAGGGAAACACAAATCATGTTTTCTGCCTGACAAAATATATGTTCACATGATTAACTGCAATATTTCATTGGTGAATAAACTGGCTTATTGCGAGGCCTGGATTATTTCATGATTTGTGTGAGAAAAGTACATGAAATCACTAGTCACTTGATGTCGTCAAATCAGGACGGAGCTTGATGTGATTTCCACCAAGAATTTACAGGACGTACACAAGTCATCACATGCTTTGGTTGTACGTGATGTAAACGATAGTGCAAAAGGTAACATAATGTTTGAATTGGGATCATTTTATTATTTCAATTTTGAAAAGTTCCTTGAGAATGTCTTCAAATAACTTTTGACTTATCCATGACTCACTGCACTGTTTGTTGGTGTAACATTCATGTCGAAAATATCTCCTGATGCAAACTGTTTAGCACCAAAATACAAATATTTCCACATTTTTAAAACTTTCTCATAACTCTTTTTGAAAAACTTCTTGGAGAAAGTGAAAATGAAAACCTTGAATTGTCTCTGCAAACAAAATTCTCTGATTTTGTAATTGTTGAAGTGCAAATTGAACTGCATGAAAATAATGTAGGTTGGAATCAAATGTCCAATTTAAATTTTAGGATGTGAATGATCAGTTGAACTTATGAACTTTTTAAAGCATTCACATCTTATCTTAATGTAATCTTTAAATTTAACTTTGACTGAAAGACTTAATTCCTTTGATATATCAATAGGAATATATCAATATTAGAGTTGTAGTCAAGTGGATAGAGCGGTCGTCATCCAAAAAGGTTGGAGCAAATATATCAATTACAGTTAAACTTAAAATCGAGACATGTTATTGGCACAAACAGTGCTGTTTCATATAGCAGGCGGTGTTAGGCCTACTATACTCGTCAGGTGCTTAAACATGGATATCCTTATACAAAGATGAGCTAATATACGATAATCATATCTTTAATATAAGTGAAACACATTTATCTGGATATTATTAGACTTATTTGAGGAGGAGTGGTGAAACATCCCACCCCCATCAAACACCAAAATGGAGCCAAGCAAAAATGTTTACGGAAACGGAGACAGGTCACCAGCAAGTAAGTTTCAGTTTCTACATAGAACCTTGCCTGTATCTAGATGTTACTACTTGATATTGAATGGTGTACTACATGATATCATCTTATCCATCACAAAATTTATTATCAAAGTAAATCCTCCGTTCACTTGTTCTTAATGTCGCCATAGTGCTGTCTCCTGATCATCTCTTACTCATAAGGTGTCAATTCTAAGCCTGACACATTAAGGTCTGAAATAACATACAGGGAATGTGATATGTGCAAGGATTATGAATTGATGTCTCCAGCTCACACAAAATCATCCAAGTAATGGTTGCACCGCTTGACAACCTCAATCACTATGACAACATGGTTTCTATAAACTAGGAGGAAGGAAAATATAGATATGTTAGAAAACCCATTATGAATGAAACAAAATAGGTTTGTTGGAAATTGTTATCTCAATATTTGAGTCGTGATATCCATGAAAGGATTAATGAGGGAATATTATCCAAATATTATGGAGTTTAGAGACACAAATAAAATGAGCATTAGTAATTTTGATTTAAGTATCAAAAGTTATTGTATACATAGTTTAGATTTAGTATTCATATTTTAGACGCATCACAAATAAACTTTAGTATTCATACATTAGAAACATCCTGGAATATTTTAGTACCCTGAAACTGAATGGCACATAAACTAAAAGGGTTAAGACCAACTGTTACGAAACCAATTTAGTCTCTATCTTGAAACCAATTGCAGAGATTTTTAATCAAACTTTAAACATTTTAAAATCGAGATATATATAAAGTCATGTAAAACTGAAAGTCAAACTTGAACATTCTGTATAGTTCACTTCCAGTGTTTTGTTAACATTAGCGGTGTATCTAGGAAATCTTCCCTTGCTAAGCCTATTACTTTGCCAAATTAGGGGAGATTTATCAGTCCCTTGCACAATTTATGGAAGCATTCCCTGCGGAGAGATGAATACCCAGCAGTAATGGTGACCACATAGGCTGACTGACTCAACCAACCCTGGAAGAATGTGCTGAAAGCTCTGACTCCAAGAACTGATGAGTGGTGTTTATTTGGGGTTTACGCTTAATTGACTTAAATCAGTCAATGCACCCATGATATCAACACTAGGGTGTGAATCCTTAATCTTCCATGTAGTTTGTTACAGAGGGCATGTTGTGGTCTTTGTGGTGGTATCATATTATGTATTGAGATGATTTTTGGTCACCAATGGTTCCTGTGTTAGTTTGTTAAACAAGCTGTGGTGTTGTAGCACTGATATGAAATGATACTAGGGAATGGACACTGAATCATCACTATATTGATCAGTTTGCACCTAAGGGCAACACATTCCTTCCACACTTAATTTGTTCTTGGTAAATAATTGTTCTGGTTGCTCATTCCAGTGTTGGACATAGAGAAATGCATAAATGAGTGAATTCTGGCCCAAGAAAATCCTAAAGAAGCAGACAATTTCCTAAAGATGGTAACTACAGTAGCAACTCAAGAGCCCGGGGGGGGGGGGGGGGGGGGGGGGGCGGAATCCATCCCCCCTCCGAGTTTTTTTCTATACCTCCGCCGGTTGTTATTTTTTCGCGCTGAAACTTCTTGACTTTTTTCCTTAAAGCCTTGCGCTTATTTTAAGACCATTTTTGTGAAAATCGGACCTAGGATTGGGACGTGGCGTTCCGTAATGGCACGCTGGGTCAAACGAAAAAACTGACCAAAAACTGATTTTCAATGCAAATTACATATAAATCGTGTTTTTTGTTATTAGGATACACTCCACTATGTTTTATTGTATTTATTTGATTTATTTGGAGTAGAACATGCCTAAGTATACATTGACACACATTATTGATAAAAATTGCAACTTTTGCTCGAAAAAAATAGCGAAAAACCACGATTTTGGCAATTTTGACGTTTTTCGACGCGACATCACTGTGACGTCATACAAGGTCCTAGCTATCCACCAGTACCCTACACTTAATGTTTCGTCAATCGGTTTCCGAGATCGGAAGGGCCGCCCCTCCTGCTGTGAGGTGGGTCGAAAAAGCCCGGCTCTTTGAGGGTTAACATGTAACCTGATAACATAAAATTCCTGATAACACGTAGTACTTTGTCAATTCCCAAGAATATCAATTACACTTCAACTTGTTGATTACACATAGTTCCAATAACACATAGCAAATTATTAATTCCAATGAACTCTCTGTTAATGAGTTTCCACTGTATCATAAAAGAGTAGAGAGACACCTGAAAGAAAGGTTAATTCAAATTTTTAAAAAATGAAAAAAATCCACTTGCCACCCTGCAACAAGACATCTGATTTGAACCTTTTGATCATAAATTTTCACATTTACGGGTTAAAGCTTTCACTCACATTTGTCACCTTCCTCTTCAGTAACCAAAATCCTGTGTAAAGGTGGTATTGTTGAGTGAGCACATGGGTATAGGAAACAGATCTAGTTAGACCAAGCTCGACAACCTCATGAAATTAAGTCATAATGTGCCGGAACATTGACAAATAATAGCTGCTGAATTAGAGGGCTTTTTGAGAAGAAACAGACTTTGTTGGTCTTAGTCATTGGAAGTATCACATTTAGCATATACGTTATATATTTATCAATAGACTCACCACGTATACATTGTATACCTGCATAAGAAGGAGCATTCACAAAGAGGACCAACAGCTGAACATGAATTCCAAACCACAGAGCAATTAAGTAAAATTTCTTGCCCAAGGAAACAAAGAGACATGGTCCGACTGGGCTCGAATCTGTACCTTCTGTATTATGAGTCCTGTGCTCTAACTGCTCGGGCACACTCTGTACAAGTCGTCACTACCATTTTGTCTTATAACTAGATAATTTTCAACCTTTAATCAAATTTTGGCAAATAGTTATACGCACATAGACTGTAATTTTACTAAATCTCCCACAGCATGCTTTTGTTGATAAAAGAATAGAAATAAGGTGTCTTGCTCAACGACATAACCCACATATGGCAATTGTGCAGATTTCCATATCCAACCCTAACTGTTCAAAGTGACAAAAGCCTGATGATACAAAAAAAATGCTGATCTGAGGAGGAATTGGGTCCATTAAGGGCTGATTTACCATGATGATGGTTAAAACAACTCCTGATTTTCTGCTTTTCCAAATAATACTTTTTTCCATGGTTTCCTGATTGTTAATTTTTCCCCACCAATATTTTTTCATGTGTATAGTCTGCCCCTTGATGCTACTGTTCTTGAAACACAAAAGAAGTTGAAAAGGTTACTTTACAAGCCTGATATATGTTCTGCACACCTCCTTTGTAAGACAAGACTTCACTGATGTGTTAACATCTCTATTATCAGGAAGGAAACCAACTGGTGGCAAGGAGAAAAGAAACGACATCCATCACAAATTCAGCATCCTGCCGTTTATTCTGTACATTACACGCTCCAATTCTAATGACTCACATCATTTGCAGACAGATCTTTTTGACCTGAGTAGGTTCGTTCAAAAGAAGAGGCTACAAGATACTTTTTTAATCTTTGAAAAATTATTTTAAGATAGTTTAATTGCTTTACCATTGCATGGTGTTGAATTCGAATACTTGAATATGAAAGTACTATAATTATATTTGTGTAAAATCCTGAGCGACAACCAAAATATTGATGAAGAAAAAATCAAAACTTGTAATTGTTTCTCCAAACAATACTACAGAATCTTGGAAAGAGGAAAAATATACTGCAAAGTTGAATCAAACTTTGGTTTAATGTGTAAGAAAACAGTTAATTTTTTGAAAAATACACACTTTTGGTCCAATCAACAAATCTGGATCTAGATAAGTCATAAGAAACTATGCAACACCCACATTTTTCAGTTAAACGCAAAGGTGGACCAGCAGGTTGACGTGACATTTGAAATAGGAGCAATAACAGTTAAGTTTCTTGCCCAAGAAGACAAGATGTGGTACCACCAGGGCTTGAACCCATAACCTCTGTATCACAAGTCCTGTACTCTAACCGCTCAATTTCCCATGAAGCTAACTAAATCTTAATTTCATCTTAAACCTAAAATAAACCTTTCACATTTTCAGCTGAAAGTAATGGTTACTATTAAGAATACACTACATTAAATTGTGCATAGAAATCCCTTTTTTGGATATGAACCCATGGCCTCTCATTTTTTCGCAAGGAAACTCAGATCTATAGAATCCATATATATATTTCTTGAATCATCATGAATCACACCATGTTACCACAAAGCATAAAACAGACAATCCATCAATTTTGCTCTGCATACACCTCGTCATAATGCGACCTAGACTGTAAGCTAAGTGAATAATGTTCCCCAATGCCAGCTACCCTTGTAGCAAACTTAAAACAGAGGAATCATGGCCGAGTTCATTCTATGATACATTCTTGTCCTGTCCTTATATGAATTAATTGCTATTCCATAAACTCGTAAATCATAGACACAAGCCAATAAAGAGAACTTGTTGGTCTCTTGTTTGAATCCTGCTGGTGCCAAAAAGTCGAGTATGCTTGAAATTCCCATGTACAAGGAACTAAATGCTAATTGTCTCGTGGAAACCTGTACTGAAGGAGCTGATCAGGGCAGCAATGAAGCATATGTGGGCTGAATGCAGAACCTGAAATGCTTGCTGTGGAATGGAGCTCACTTGGGCTTTAGTGGTCAGCAAACACCTGTAAAGTGTGCTGAGGCTACATGGAATTACAAATCAGGGAGGCATCACTAGTGCACTATAAATCCCCTGTGTATTTATTTATATTTGTTGGTTTGTTCTCAAGCAACTACAAACTTTGGAAATCAGAGAAATGGTTTTAATTCTATTTGCTGTAAAAAAATATATGGCCATATCTTTTAAAATTCCGAAAAAGTTTTTTTTTCCTTTTGAATTATTGCATTTTGAAGATGTAAAAAAAGTATTTTAGAATTAATGTTGAACATTTTGGAATGTATTGTCATTCATTTAGACAACTAAATAATCTTCTTTTTTTGTATTTTGAGCCTTAAACAATATTACATATGCACATACACAGTATATAGTGTCTGCTGATAAAACAAAATGATAGAACCATTTTTTCAACTTCAATTGAGGGAAAGCAAACAATTTATTTTTTATTTTTGGCCTAAACAGATGATGAAGCACGCATCTAATCCATCATCAGGAGGTGAACCATGCTACCACACATGTTCTCAAGATGACATCATTAGCACATGAATGTTACAAACTACAACATGTCAACAGAATCAGCAAATTTTGAGATATTTCTGTAATTTGGCTACCTTCCTGATGTGTTACTCATTCAATGAGCAAGTATGTTACAGTATGTTACCACAAAAGTCACAAGCCATTTCCATGATTTATATGACAAAAGGTTTATAGGGCTACATGTGTGTGTGATCCTGGTGTGTGTGATATGATCAAGCAAATGTTAAGAATTGCACATCAAAACTCCAAACGGACTAAAATCTGCAAATAGTATCACAATGGTTCAGCTATTGGGGTTAGTTATATATATGTAAGTATAGATCCAGATCAATCAGCATCAACATAAACCGCTTTACATCTATAGATTGCATCCATACAGGCATAAGATCCAGATGCAGTGCTATGCATAAATGGAGATCTGGATCTTGGAGATCTGGATCTAGGAGATCTGGATCTGCATTCCGTATACATAACCCCATTATTACCAGCTTAGATTCATGAACAGATTAGGCTACTAGACAGTATCAGATCAGTAAGAAAGGATGAAGGCAAGTGAGATGCCTTGTATTTGAAAAGGCCTAAGTTTCAACCTCTCTTTCGAATTTTTGCAATTTTAACAGTGAAAGGATGTGCAAACATCTAATTCACTGTAAGCCTCTTATCTTCACGGCACTGAAGAATACTGGTAACCATTTGTCACCTGGTTAAAGAGGAGCACATGAGAATAATTTATTGCTTGAAACACAATACAACTAATACTCAGAGAGTTGGAACCCACAACTCTCAATGCTCGATGATTAGAGTCTGGTATTTATACCGCAAGGCGATTATCACGTGTGTCTCTCAATAAAGTTACTATTGTGTGGTTAATGTTCTGTTGCTGCACTGGTGTTGTTCAGATACACTGGACTTATCTGGTTGCTTAAAAGCTAGTAATCATGGCAATAATCAATTGTAGGGTTTTCTGCAGGCTATACAGATTTTGGTGTGCATCCAACGATTATTTAGACATAGGAAGATGCAATATTTGTTTACCATCTCATTCACACACTTGGAAGTCATCAGACTTGTCCTTACTACATTAAAACATATACCCATCTTACATGCAACATTGATTTTATCTTGAGAATTTTCATCAGAACCAACATTTAAAATTTGACCTTTTTGACAGTTTTGTCCATTTTCGAACCGATCCTTCCTCCTTTTCCAACCTTTGGTATATTACATACAACTTGGTCATATGACAACATCAAAAGAAATCATATATACATATATGACTGCGTCATTTTGGTTCTTGATCCTTGAGTCCCTCTTGTGAATCCATACAGATTCATGAATAAAACTTGTACAAATTTCAAAATTGGCTACGATGAACAAAATTGTCAGAAAGGTCACTGAAACTTTTAATCTGCATGATGAAAATTTTAACATAGTTTGTTTCAAAAACCTGATGAATCTCTTTAACATACTTCTGACCTTGTTTGCTCATTTTATTGATGGATTGAAGATGGCTAGCATTGACTAACACCTGGTTCCATAGGTTATGATCTATTAGCAGCAAAAGGAAGGAACTTTAACTGGTTCCTTCCAATCTTGTTACCTCTAATACATTTCGGCAGTCTATAATTGCCAATGTTGGCTAAATACTGACAACTTTATGTCAAGTTCAATCTTCTTGCATCATAGCGTACACACAACTGACATTGATGTACTTTTAGGTCTAAAAAGATGCTCTTCTATTGATTATTAATGTTCATATGGTTCTTATAAACATCAATTACTATGCATCCAGTTTGAATACGCAGTGGCACCAATCTGGAAGATAAGTTAAGCCTAGCATTACTGAAAATAGATAGTTAATGTCTTCAATTTATAGATTGAAACTTGAATGGTTGATTGAAGGTGATTGGCACTTTATAAGATAGTTGGTGAGGAAAAATGAGTCAATCAAAGCGTAGGTCAAGAAAGCATTTAGCAAAAATGATACTTTATGACTGGATAAAGATAAAACAAAGAAAATCTAGCATTGATGAATTTAAGTTGCTCAGTATATAACAATGTATGCCAGACTTTGGTGAAAATAAAGTTTTGTGTATGACATGGCCCTACTGTCCTTTGCCTTACTATGGTATCTGATGAGTTTCAATGTCTGTAAAGTTTGCTTTCATTACTACAAGTCATTGTTTATACAATAATACAAGCTACATGCAATGTTGGAACCACTTACAAAACTCCAGTTTTCCCAATATGTAGCTTTTATACTTTCACGCTGGTTCAAGTCAATTAAATGATTTTTGTCCATACAACAGGTGAGTCTATTTTTTATTCACTGGTAAAACTACTACATACCAAAATATTACAAGGTTTGCACTAGTTGAACAATTATACTCAGATGACTCCAAGTAATCTTATGCACTCCACGGAGTACATTATATCATTGCTTCAAGTCCAAGTAGGTTCTCCACATCCTTCAAAAATCCAAGGAGGTTTTCTTAAAGTCATGTATGGCAATAATACAATCTTGATTTTCTGTACAGCAAAGAATGCTCTAAAAGCAATAATCCCGTCAACATGTTTCATCCCAGAACTTCATTTAATTAATTACAACATACAGTTGTTAAAAATAATTTGTTGAACTAACAAGTGGTATATTAAAAGTTGGAATCAACTCAATTTTTTCTTTTTTTCCCCTCTTTTTTTTTTGATGACTAGGTTGGATCTTGGCCTGGGTTCTTGGAAACATTACAACATAAAAATAAACTATGTATCTCTTGTTACGTCACAAATTGATTGCTTAAAGCGAATGTTTTAAAGATAATTATCTGATTTATTTGATGTGTTATTTTCAAGGAGTCTGGAAACATTCAGGCCCTCGGCTTATTATCCAGTTCTCCTCCACATGTTTTTTGTCAGTATATTGTACCATATAAATTAATTACTATATACATGTACTTAGCATTGTGGAAATAAAGTTATGTCTACTAAATTAGCTGCAATAGCGTTATACACAAAATCTGAACAGCATTGAACTAATTATGGAAAGGAAACACTTTTTAGATCATCTTTAGGACTTTTGTTGTTCTAAAAATGACCTTTAAGATTTGTGATTTTAATTGATACAAGATCTAAAGATGTCTTCCGAGATTACTCACTCATATCAGAGGAACGCCCCAGTAGAAGCCGACACACTTAGCACACCCCTGTAAAAACCACATGTTATAGATATATAGAACAGCCCACGTCAGCTGATTATAACGTTATATCGGGATTATTTCCGGCCTATTTTGGTACGGAACAGGTAAAATTGGATTATTGCTTTCAAGTTAAACTAGACCTTCTAAACTTAAACAAATTGATTTAACCCTGCCTATAATATTCAATAAATTCAAAACAAAGTTTGTGATATCCTATTGAAATGATGCCAAAATATAGGGTAACTATTGGCCTCTTGAGAATTAGCCTAAATGGGAGTAATACAGTACCAGTAGGCCTACATTTTATTAGAGTACAGATTTAAGCTTTATTATGCATTGAATATCCTGAGAATTTCTACACCTACATCCTGTTAATCTCAGCTCAAATGATTACAAACTGTGTCTAAAATATTGGGTGTGGCAGATCTTTAAAAAGCATTTTTCAAATCATGATTTTGGGTAAATTTCCAAGGTCTGTGATTATACATCAACAAAATCTGGAACAGAGTCTATAGCTTCATACATGTTGCCAAATTTGTTGCTTTTACTGGGAATTGATTTGATGTTGCACATCTGCCACCTTACAAATATTATGACAAAAAAGACAAGTAATTGAATGAAATTGATCATCATCTTATTCAGCCCAGCTGCAGCACTGCAGAGCTTTAAGAAGTTCAATTTGGAAAGCTTAGAGCATATCATGTCATTTAGAGCAGAAAAATCGTTACTGTCACGCAAACAACTGTGAATGACCATGACTTTGTTGTTTGCCATCGAAGCAAAAAACGTGACTTGCAGAGGCTTCATACGTAACCTTAACAGAACATATTACAGACACAGTTGTCTCATGTCAAAATTGTCTGCCAAGTTTTCAAACCAACAAGCAAGCTATGTTAAAGGGATCATGGAAGACTTGTTTTTGTCCAAACAACATTAGAGTATGGCTCGGTGCCATCCTCTACAGTCGCCAGTTTTGAAGTGTACAGAAGTGCCGAAGGCCAATTAATTTAGCCAAACCACAGACACTTTACGATATTGGTAAAGTGTCTGTGGCCAAACTCACCAAGACTCTGTCCTTCAAAACTATCCATATGGTGTATATCTGGGAGGAAAGTGAGCCATGTGTAGTCAGAACATTGATGTGGAACTGTTTAAACTTCAAGGCTGTTTAATCTTGTGCAATTTTGATATAAAATTGGATGCAAAAAGATATTGGTCAAGCTAAGAGTTTCACAGCGCAGAGCTTGACATTTTTACAACTCATAGTGAGACCAATATCTCCGAGCATCATGCAAAAAATTACATCCAATTTTATCATATTTTATGTTCATAATCTGATATTCTGTATTCTGTCCGATATCCCTGTCCGATTTTGTTATAAAATTGGATAGATAGCCCATATTTATTGGTAGAGCTACTGCGTCTTGCCCAATATTTTATATAGCGAGACCAATAAATTTGGGACGAAAATCATCCAACTTTATCATTATTATGCTCAGGATCCAAGTTTTTCCACACTTGGATCCTTCAAAGCATAATAATACTGTAAATCAGACAGCTCAGAACATAATAATGTCTAAAACATGTCAGATACAGTCTAGTCTCTCCAAATCGCAATATATGGAAGGAGAAATCAGAAGAACAGTACTAATTCTAGATTCAGCAAAAAATCAAAAAGTCATGAATTCTGTATTCCAGTTATTTGTTAATAAATGAACTGCTAAAGTACCACTGATGATACCTTTACTTACATCTGGTGCTATTGATCATCAATTATTAACCACTTTTAGTTATCATCATATCATATTAATCAGATAACTCAACTTGAATTGCAATTAAAGCAAGCAAAAGACAAATATAAAATGAAAAAGAATATCAAACTGTCAAGATGTCAGGCTAACCCATAAAATTTAGCAAATAGAGTAAATTTATTTCCAATGGGGTTCTACAAAAATAAATAAATAAAATGGTGCCCTCGACAAGGTGAAAAAGGAAACGATGGACAAATCAAGAACAGAAAAATCATTACAACTTTTTGTTCTTGTTTTTTACATTTCTCACCGGTCATCACTAATGCTGCTTCAAATACCATCCAAACTTTTGTTCATGTCTAACATTTACAAATACCTTACCTCTCATCATAAATGCTGCTATAGTCCATAAAAACCATCAAAACTTTTTGTTCTTGTTTTCTACATTTACAAAAAACTCACTGCTCATCAATAATGCTGATATAAAGCATCAAAGACCATCCAAAGTTTTGTTCATGTTTAACATTTACAAATACCTCATTGCTCATAGCTAATGCTGCTATAGTCCATAAGAAAAATGTCAAAACTTTTGCTCCTATTTATTTACAAAAACCCTACGGCTCATAACTATTAATGCTGCTATAGTCCATAGGCTAACAAATTCCCAGATCTCAGGCATCTATGCATTTCATGTGACAATGAAACAATATAAAGTCAAAGACTGACTGGTTTCTAATTTAGAAGTTAACATTCCTATCCAGCAACTCTATAACTCATATCACAAAAACTAAAAGAAGTTGTCAAATTTCCAATTTAGGAATTCACTTTTCCATCTAGCAACTTTAATACATCTCTCCAAAACTTTACAATCCACAATATACTTACCACAATTTTCTGTTCACGAAAACCAAAACTTTTCAACTCTCAGGTATCTGCCAAATAGAAAGTACACATAAAATATCCCAGTTAACCAAAGTTGAAATCAACACAGCAATTAATATCCGTAACTCCTACACATCAAAGTCCTGAGATAAGTTAACACCGAGTAATAAGGTCCACTCAGATAAAACAAGTCCAACCCATGCAATAACTAATCAGTTATGGTGGGTGTAAGCTTTTACCATGCACACAGCTCATAGAGCTTGTGTGTTGTGACGTACAGCTCACTCACAGACTGAGAGAGCGAGATAGGCTATCATAGTACCAGACCCATGACTCATTGCGCTATACCCACTGATTAAACTAAACAAGAGGAAAAAGCTGTAATTAGTACCTAGATAATTGACAGATATCAACTGCTTAATATTAATTACAGCACTTACGTGATGCTCTGCAGAAATAACTATAGGCGAAATAAAAACTTATTTGGACAATGAAAACAAAAATCCAGGGTAATGGCTGCAGTTACAAACAATAGGCCCTGCAACATGTATTTCTGTTAACATTGTCCAATAATTTTTTGATTTACCTACAGTAACTTGTTGAAACCGACTATGTTGCTTATTTTGATGGATCCATGTACAATGTTAAGGTGTCTGGTAGATCTGAATGAAATTAGCTAGTAAAAATCGGATGTAGAACCAATCTTTATAATGATAATTGGGGTCACCGGACTCGTTTCAGCATGCAAGTCAGTTTGAAAATAACATTTTTGGGAAAAATTAGTTCAGGGGTCTTTGGGAAATGTGGCAAAAATGACATATCTAGTGTTGATTTGAAAGCTTCCCATTGAAATTTGAAAAAAAAATGCACAAAAGAATGTTATTTCAATTAATAACAAGTTGGGGTCATCAACCTATTTTTCCTGGCTTCAAAATACTATTCTGCATACTATTATACCCATGTGCACTTTAACTTTAACCAAGTGCGTACCAGTATGCAATACGCATGGACCAGACATCAAAAGCGACATGATGGAAACATACGAAATAAGTCACATGTAGATTTTACCAAGCAGTAATAGGTTTTCCTAAAGCCAAAAAAAAAAATTGTTTGGTTGCCCTCCACCGACCGACCCTATTTTTTATTTAAAAATATTTTTTTTCTCAAAAAATATGCAAAACTTACCGGAAACTACAAAAAAACAATGTCATATTTTTGTTTTTTTTCAATATTCAACCCTCAAAATGTTTAGGATGTCCCAAATCACTACAAGAGGTATTTGATTGTTTTGATTTGATGTTGCGGGGGAAGTTGTGAAGGCTGAAGCGCCCAATTGACCTAGCTGTCCATGGAGGAGTATTGAAAAAAAAATAAAAAACAAAACAAAAACGACCGACCGACACTCTCTGAAAAAAGCTGTGGAGGGCAACCAAACATTTTTTTTGGCCTAATGATGTTGTTACCTTAAAAAACATGTCAAACAAATAAAACCTATGCTACTTTTGACCTGGTAATAGACCTATAAAATAAGTAATATGTTGGTTTCCCCATATGCTGAGTTTTCTTATATCATATCACCTAATTATATTATGTAATCAGATTATTAATTATTGCTCATCTTTATTTACTAGATTTATACCCGTATCTTAAAATAACTTTATGTTCATGATTTTACATTTTAAACTTTTAATGACGTTCATAAAGTTATATAAATACTCATGCGATTCGTGTCACAGGCAAAGTGATATTAAACTTGTTTTCAGGTAATTAAAAGATAAGGCATTGTGGTTTGTTTAAGTACTGAATTAAGATTATAATGCTACAATTAATTAAACAAATGTATTAGTCATTGACCATACATGTATCTGAGATGTAAAAAAATTTCACATATAAACATAACACTTTCTGATTCTTCTATAAAAAGTTCTGATTCTTCCGGTTCACACAAAAATAACACAAATTTATGGCAAACCACCTTTAGTTAGCTCTGAAGATGACAATAAATAGACTATGGAAAGCTCGACTCTCCCATTACAGATATCTCTTAAAGAATGAATAAATTCTGCTCATATTTACCGACTGACAAAACTAAGTAATCTCGAATCGTATGTTAAACACTGTTTGTAATATTTTTTTTCAAATCAAATCTACTTTAATTGGCAATAACATGATGACATCAACAAAATTTGCATCAATAATTTGATTTCTACAAACCTAGAGAACTAAGTAGTTTTAATTTGTGTGTTGAAGACTACAGGTACTGTCTTTTGAGGCGTAGTGAGACTCTCATTAAATGATGCTGAGGAGAGCTATTTATCACTCACCCACCATTGGCATATATTCCTTGCAAATTATGTCAAATCACTCTCCCACAGCTCACCTAAAAATCTGGAGAGTGATTTGCAGCTCGCCTGACATTTTTCAAAAGACAGTCCCTGAGACTGCTTGCAATTATTTTCAAATCAGATCTACTTTAATTGGTAATAACATGATGACATCAACATAATTCACATTAATAATTTTAATGACTTCATTACAGCTTCATAGAGTTCACTGAAACTGGTTCAATTGTAAGACCCATGACAGTGCTTAAATCTAAATTTGGTGACAAAACCCTGGGTTGATATCCATACGTAAGTCAGCAGAAAGAGTATTAAATCAAAACAACCAAGGGGACTACCAGACCTTTCGGAAGAGGGTAGACAATACGATTGGTTCATTTTTTCCCAAAATATTTGTTGCAAGATTCTTGTAATAGTCACAAATGTACAAACTTGTTTTGAAAATGATAATGATAATGGCAAATCATATCTGACTATGATGATCAAAAGGGGAACGTTAAATACAAACGTTTTCAAGCCTTGCCCCTTTCTTTGCTCTTCTGAACTATCATACCAAAAATATGATTGACTGGTGTCTACAAAAGGTTGCATACAACTTATATAAGAAACTTGCGCACATTTGTTCCAAATATTTTAAATACACTGTATAATTGCAGTTATCAAGTAATTTAAAAACATCACAATGATCAAGATTTCACCATGCCATGAATATCTTCTTTCTGACACATTAATACTGTGACTGTGGGTCATCATCACACTTTGACCCTTTTTTAGAGATATTGTTAAAATTTGTTACAACCATAGCGAAGCAACAATTGATCTTTTTTGTTTTTATTATATAAAGCAAGATATTGTTAATTTGATATAAGTTTAAACTGGCCAACCGTATAACAAATAACAGCCAGTGACAAAATCACTGACCATCCTGGAACCTTGGCATTGGCTAGGTTGAGAAGATGTCAGGCCTAAAGATATACATTGTAGCATTGACAACTCATCCCAATCTGACACATTTGCTCAGATGGTAGAGTGAAGCGCTAGAATACAAAGGTTCCAGGTTCAAATACTGGATTTTTTTGTCATTTAAAAATCATATTCAATTATAATTTTGCAGCACAATTATAATTTTTACAGCTGCTTTCAAGATACGATTATGTTAAATTATCATTAATTTAAATAAAAGTAAAATAATCCCCTACAAAATGAAATACATGGAAACAAATTACACAAATCCCACTACTAAATTTACAAGAACGAAAATGGAAAAAAATCAAAAACACATCACCGTACCATTATCAAGACACTGTTTCAAAAGCTTTATGCTTCCAACAAAATAATGAAATTGAAATTGAAAGTTCAGTGATTTCAACATAACAAGAATCAACCCTCTGTCTATTTACAAATCCTTTGAACAAACTTCCAACAGAAACTAAGAGTTTGAATTGTATCCTTCAATCACGCAAATCTTCTTGGTAACACCAACAAACCCATCCAGTCTGTTTCAGTCGACAAGGATGATGCGAATTATCACACAATTATTTCCTTATGTCTGCAATTCACATCCTATTGCCCAATGAAGAGCCATACCAGCTGGATCGGTTTGGTTTGGTACACATTGGCTCTTATAACAGAAGCACAAATCTTTTTTGTGTTAAAATTATTAATTACCAATCTTTCATTTGTAATTAAAGATAGACCTATAATTGAAAACTTATCTTCTCATCTTTTTGTGTGTGTAACATACAGGATTGTCAATCAAGCTCTCATTAAGAAAGCTACTTTTTATAGCTAGAATTTGATATCATGTTCATACTGTTATGGAAAGATATCGGATGGGTGGTATCAAATTAACCATTATCTGAATCATGATTATCAAAACATGGATGGGTGTTTGACAATATTATCAATTAAAGTAGAAATAAAAATACCACAAACTTTCCCTTCCAAAAACAATTAGTTAACTTATAAGTACAAAGTTACCAAATGAATCATGTTAACATTTAAAATGTAAACTTCTTTTAATATACCCTGAATATGAGCTATATTGACTATTCTGAACCCATCGCTTATATGATTTATTAATAATTTATAACATATAATTATGATGTCATATCATTAGGTGGGTATGCTAAAAAGGTGGTGTTGTTACATTTTTTCGTGGGTTCTCGAACTTAATTTGATGTAAATTCACTATTCCTTAGCCTATTGACTTGTTTCATGTCTCATTTGAAAGCTTACACTTTCTGCTATCTGTGGTAGTAATTTGGCTTTCATGGGTTACATAATTTAAGAGAGACAATGGTTTGAACTTGGCAGTACAAGGGTGGTGGTGCCTAAGGATGCGGTGCCTACGTATGCGGTAGATATCCAAATTGAGACAATATCGCCATTTTGGAAGGTTTGACACTGCTGGAACATTCACAAATGGATTTTGTGACCTCAGATACATACAGAGTCACCAACATGGCTAAAATTTGGTATATAATTACAGTAATTGGCAAATTTATCATTTTTAGATCTTCCTCAGACCCCCTCCCCCCTCGATCAGTTTTTTGGGCAAAACCTTCTCATGTTTTGGCCGATTTTGACAAATTTGGTGTCAAAATGTTCAGGGGATCAAGCTGCATCAAATAAGATTTAGGACAAAATGATTTGAAACATCACCATTTTCCCCCCTTGTATAGCCCCCTCTAATTAATTGAAGGTCATCAACACCAAGACCCTAAGGGATCTGTTTCAAGTTTAATGCATCAAAGTAACTATTTAAGTGTTTAAAACATATCCTGAAAAAATGAACTGTTTACCATCAATCATTCCAATTTATGACTTGCTTTAGTAAAAACAGGCAATTTTGAGAAAAACGCGTTTGAAAATTACAGTTTGTATTGCCGTCTATGGAGTAATTAACCATTAATTAGCTCATTATGCCAAAACAAAAGTGATATTTGGCTAAACAGGTACTTGAATTGAAAGAGATCAATAATATTAACATCATATCAAACAATTGTTTTTTTGACCATGTAACACATTTTTGACCCACCTCATGAAATGCCACCTTATACATTTTCACCAAACGGCTGCTCTTTCAATATGAGGTTCAGTCACTTTAACTCAAAACGCGCTTATCACGCAATAACAATAAAAATATCAATATCTGATAAAATATGACCTGCAATTGAAATTTGCAGTCCCATGTTATTTGCATAATTTGGCATTTTTGCAGGCTACATGCAGGCCAAGAATTAAGCTGTCTCAAACATTTTAAAAGCAGGATAGAAACAGGCTTAATGTAGGCCTGCTTTTTGGTGTGGGTATGTCACTTAATGATAATGCTCTTTGCAATTTTCTTGTTTGAAATTTTATATTCTTTTCATTATTTATATCATTTCACTACCACAGTATGACCACTGCTTGAACTCCAAGCCCATCCATTTTAGTGAGTCTCTATAATCAGTCATTTTTGCTATAAGCATGTGAAATGTATACAGATGGCTTTAAGTTATCTTGGTTGCTGTCTGCTTTGTCATAGATGCTAATAGGCCAAAGTAGCCCAGGTGACATGGGTTTCTACCTGTTCCCATGTTCATCCGTCACTCATAATTTCCTCTCCTGATGTTAACCCACCATTCCCATTCCTATCCCTAAATTTAGGCAATATGATCATTTTAACATGGGGCTGACCTGTCTCTTTATCATCAATCATGGAGGCTATTTTAGTCAGTAACATGATTAATTCTAGGACAAGATTCTAGGCTGTTCATTGGCATCATATAAGCATCTGGTGAAGTTTCATCAAAATATAATATTGTGTATACTTGGAAAGTTTTTGAAAATAAAATCATTTTGACCATTGAAATTTTTGTACTAAATCCAACTTAAATTGATGATTTCTTCTGGGTGATTTCTTCTTAAAATCCCCTTAAAAATGACAAAATCATGAATAGTCCCATCTATTAATTCTGCTGGTGGCTCCCTACACTTTCAAAAAATTACTGGTCTAAAATCTGTCACAAGAAAGTGGTCAATAAACCCATGCTCTTCATTTCCTTTAACAACTATGCCACTTGACCAAGCTTAACACCCTGGTCACATAAGCCGCAAGAAGCCGCAACGCCGGTATGACACCTTGCGATGCTTGTGATGCCCGGTCAGACGCTGGTGGTTATGTGACCATAACTGCAGACATCGTATACAAGCCGCAAGGCTTTAAGTCGGAATTAAATTCTTGCGGCATGCTTCCGGCGTCTCTACGGCTCACGGACGTCGGACACCAGCCGGTGTCCGATCGGTGTCTGCTGGTATGATGCTGTAAACACATCGTAACCTTGCCGCAAGGTTATGTGACCAGGGTATCCATCATCACGTATGTCACAATTATTCAGTTGATGCACAAAATCAGCATACTGAAAGTTCAGAAGAGGAAGCTTCTTACTAAACCAAGCAGCCCAGGTGACATGATTTCTGCCTGTTTCCATGTTCAACTGTCACTCGTAATTTCCTCTGCTGATGTTGACCTTTCATTCCATACCCCATCCCTAAATTTAGGCAATGTGATCATTTTAACAAGGGACCTATACCTGTCTCTTTATCATCATTCATGGATGCTATTTTAGTCAGTAATACCAGGTGTCCCAAAAAATGGTTACATGTAGAAAAATAGCCGTGTGCTAAAACTATAGTAGTTAGAGAAACGAAACTTTGCATAAATTATATTACAGGGTGCAATATCCCAATTAACGTTCCTATACTTTTACACGTAAAGTAGGGGTCTGAAAACGCTCTGTATCTCTGTAATTAGTGATTCAAGCATTCTAGATTTAACTTTGTTTTCAAGTTTTGAAGCAAACCTTTCAGAAATCATCAAAGAAACAATATGGTGGCCGGCTTGTTTTCCCGATATATCAGGCGATATTTTGTAATGTTTTTGCCGGCCTGTCATGAAAAAGCCCGACTTGACCGAGTATTTCTAGAGACACGCATATTTGTTCCATCTTTAATTTCATTATAAAATGTTCTGTGGTGCTGATTTTTTCTACACATTCACCACTATTACTAAACTAAATAATTAGCATGAAATCAAAATGAAACATAGTCCCGTATTATTTCTATATAAATGTAATTTAATGTCCTATTCCACCTTTGTGGTTTAAAACCAGGCAAATTTGCCACTAGCGTCACTACGTGTAGCGATTTACGATATTGCGACCTATAAGTCTCTTCGAAATACTCGTAAAAAATTGATATCACAGTATTATTAATTTCTGAGTTATTAACAAAAATTGACACCTATGTCAGAAACGCATTTTCTTAAAATTTAACAAAATAATAAGATACACATTGGAGGTTATCTTAATGTCCATCCATTTTTAAGTGATCTGTGTATAATGGTATAATCAGACTTTATGTTAAACCAAATTTGGTACAATTTTCAATCAATAACAATTTAACTATCTTCCAGTATATCTATTATGAAAATTAGGGATACCTGCATTCCATGCATTCCAGAATGAGTTGTTCATATTGAACCTGTCAATCAAATTGTGCCGGGAAAGTTAAGAATACTGCAAAAAGCATATTCAAGTTTTCACAGGTAGCACTAATTCTTTTAAATTGTGTGTAATTTTTGAATAACATCTGCATGTTATGATGCTTTCACTTACAGGACATATTTATTTTTACAATTTTCTTTTATTATTAGCAAAAGTTCGATACAAATCCGCTACTTACAAATAGCACAAATTTGAATCAGTGGTCATTTTTGCCCCCAAATCAGATTTTAACATAATTTTCAACCTAAGTAATTTATGACGTCATAATTACATAACAGCTTGTCATATTTTCAAATTTTGGTATCAATGGAAAGAGGAGACCCAACCCTATTATTATATAGCAACATAACTCTGGGCCTGTAAATTTCAAGTTCACATAGGGTTGGACGTGGGTTAAAATTATATCAAACGAACATGCTTACGATTTTGTTGAATTTTGAAAAAATACGTTTCTGACATATGTATCTATCTTTGTTGATAACTCAAACAATAACAATGCTGTGATATCAACATTTTACAAGGTCCTAGAAGAGGGCTGTAATATAGTATGTGCAAAGTTTCGTTTCTCAAACTACAGTAGTTTTTGCACATGGTCATTTTTCTACATGTAACCATTTTTTGGGACACCTGGTATGATTAATTTTAGGCCAACATTTGTTTATTGACAGCATATGAGCATCTAGTGAAGTTTCATCAAAATATAATGTCTTGTATACTTGAAAAATGTTTGAAAATCAAATCATTTCAATCATTGAAACTTTTGTACTAAATCCAACTTAAATCAATGATTTTCCCTGGTGATTTCTTCTAATAAAAAGATGACAAAATCAAAATAATGAAAAGTCCCATCAATTAATTCTGGTTTAGTTTTTCAAAAACCCAACATTAGCTGACTGTAAAGTCATTCTTTACGTAAAATGTTACCATATCATTTGCAATGTTTATTAAACACTGGCTTTTGCCAATATTAAACATATTTTCTCCCAATTGCATAACTTAAATGAAAATCAATCATTTTCTATCATGCATTTTCCCTTCTTTTCCCCACTCCACCCTTATAACCACCCACCCTTGAAAATGCACATGGGGAGCTCCGTACTTCTGTGACAGATGGTGGCTCCCTACCCTTTCAAAAAAATTACTGGTCTGAAGTCTGTCACCAGAAAGTGGTCAATAAACCAATGCTCTTCAATGCCTTTAAAATTCCTGCTGCTGCAACCTGAATTATGCCAAATATGGGGTCAACGCTTGGATAGAATATATGTCAAAGTCATCATGTATGTCACAATTATTCAGTTGATGCACAAAATCAGCATACTGAAAGTTCAGAAGAGGAAGCTTCTTACTAGACCAAGCAGCCCAGGTGACATGATGTCTACCTGTTTCCATGTTCAACTGTCACTCATAATTTCCTCTGCTGATGTTGACCTTTCATTCCATACCCCATCCCTAAATTTAGGCAATGTGATCATTTTAACAAGGGACCTATACCTGTCTCTTATTATCATTCATACAGGTTATTTTAGTCCGAGACAGCAGTAAAAGTAGAATGATTAATTCTTCACCAAGATAATTTCACCAAAATGCAAAATGTAGTAGGTTTTTTTTTTTTTTTTTTTTTCAATCCAAAAAAATGAAACAATGACTGCTGTGACTCAAATTTAACACACCTTTATTAATTAAATGAAAAACCATACCTTTTTGTTATTTGAATAAAAAACCAGTACCTATATATTGCAATTCTGACATCTGATTTGCATAGCTTGAGCTCATTTGATGTTTCAAGTCAAAATAGTGTCTAAAAACAATCATTACATTTCACAACTACAGATATTAATTATGTTAACTAAATTTTCAAGTAATTTGTGACTATTTTGACTTGTAACTATTACAATTTAGTTGTGGGTCTCTTTGTTCTCAAAATTCAAAAGTTGGCTAAGAAATTCAACAGCTTTGGGGTTATCACAAAATGCAACCAAAAAACTTAGTAAACATGCTTTATCTTTATAGTTGCACAGCTCTTTTGCAGATTGTTGAACATAAGACTATTGAAAGGGTTGATGCATATTTATAAACAAGTCAAGAACATATCTACATCTAAAAACATAAGCACTCAAGAAAACATGTAGCTAAAATAAAAGAACAAAATATTCTAGTGACTAAATGTATCTGAGGGTGATAACCATAATAAATGGTATTCCTGTTGAGTCAAAGTCCGGAAATGTGGAGGGCTTGTCTAAAGAAAAGAAGAAATGAAGTCATTTCACATGATGGCTGAGTGTACAATGTGATGTAGACATTCTCATATTAAAAAATGGGGTTCGCTACAAGGCTAAGTAAAACAAAAGTATGTTTATTGTGTCCTTTTTTCCCAAGAAAATAGTAAAGAGACCTTTTTTATTTTGCATTTGAAACAAGCTATAATTAGACCGAAATCATGTATTTCATATTAGGTGGTAATAGTTCATGAGACTCATAATACAGAAATTGCTCCATGGTTCAGAAGTCACTTTCAGCCGTAAAGTTAAAAAGGGTGGTCAGAATTTGCGCATATTGGAGTGCTCTTTCAAATCGATTGGTTCAGTCTCCGCTGATGTATTTTTGCAGGGAGGAGATACACCTCCTTCAACTGTGAGCCTGTTACCTTCCAAACACAGAGAATAATCAGTACCCCTGGTGGGGCAGGTGTTTGGGGAGGGGGACACTTACATTGCATGAAGGTACAGATATGTGCTACCCTCTTTTTCAAGCCTCCTCTTCCACTCCACAAGATGCCCATTTCAAGTTTACTTCCGTTCCAAAGACACCCCATTTTGAAAGATATTAACCCCAAAATTGTTTTTTCATAGTTTTGAACCTATTTTTTGCCAATTTTCAATTCCAATAGTCGTATTTTTATGGGTAAAAGACAGTTCAAGTCGGAAAAACATAGTTCCATAGACCCTATTTCTGACCAAAAATTGTTTTTAAGACCCAAGTTGGAAACCCCAGACGGCACATACCTATATATCTGGGTGGAAAGGAAGAGATAAGTGTTCATATCTTGCTCAGGATAATACACATGTTGCTCTTTGGATTTCAAAATAAGAATTCTCAATACCTAATGATTAAGAGTCTCTCATAAAGAATTGATTATAAAATCAAACATGCTCAATAGCAAAGCCATTACTATGATGTAGTTCTGAAATAGAACTTTTTAAAAGCTATATGCCTGGAATACACACAAAAACGCTAAAAAACAAAAGCATGAAGCGGGCAAGGATGATAAACATAATATTATTTTTTTACCTTGCCTAATAAAACACTATCCGATCAAAAATAGGTTATGAGACAGCTAGTGAAGGAAGACACATTCCTCACATCAAAGCTAATCCAATAAATGAGGCTAATTTATGAACAACGTTTATATTTGACACAAAAGTAGGCCTACAAGACACAAATTTGATAAATTTAGGTTTCATTCTTCCTGGCAATAAATCAATCACATATTTCATTGAAAGACATGCCTGCAGAGAAGAACTGCAGAGAATCATGTGGTGATGTGTTTCCAGAAATGTTTTTGTAATGTTCATGATATTAGAATTGTAGCTGAATGTTAAACAGAACACAAGATTCCTGTTGACCTGAATCCAGATTCAACTGCACAAAGTTTTTCTACCTTCCTATGTAGGGAGGTCGTGTGGTCTAGTGGAACAGAGCAGGACTCCGAATCAGTAGGTCGTGAGTTCGAGCCCCGCTACAGCCAATGGGTTATGTCCTTGGGCAAGACATTTAATCCTTATTGCTTCGTCGACCCAAGCGTTATCATGGGTAGTAACTAGGAATATACTCAATAGGCGCCATGATTGTAAGGCAGCCGCGTAAGTTAGTTATATTCCATTGGTAACGGAATAAATGTAAAGCGCTTTGATCAATGCTGGAAAAGTGAGTATGCTTACATTTTTTTCATAAAAAATGACACAATGACAACAGAATCACTTAGAAAAAAATCCAAGCAGCCAGTGTACATGGATAATTGTTCAACTCCTTATATTGCATAGCAATTTCATTACCGAGACATCGCTCCACATCTAATGTGCAGGTTTTAGATTCTGAAGCACACTAGTAGTAGCATGTGTAAAGTATTCATATTGCAATATCTTCCGATTCTGTGTGCCCTTGTCTCGTTTCCCATTGTTTGTAATTGTGAAGCGCAACACAAACAATAAACTTCGTTCTGCTTAGTGATCATATCAGTGGCCTATGTACGGTAGATGATTCCTATGACCTGGCAGCACCAACAATCAACATGTTCATACTTGGTGAGCACCAGGTAATAGGAATATCTGCCTACACAGACCACTGATATGATCACTAAGCAGAACAAAGTTTATTGTTCGTGTTGCTCTGCTCAATTGCAAACAATGGGAAACAAGACAAGGGCACACGGCATATGGGTACTAACAGCCAATGGATACGAGGCCTTAAAAGCAGTCAGTCAATCCATCCAGCTTTCTCCTTCAAGGAACAACATCAACATGGCTTGGAAAGGATAGGCTTTAGCTACTTCTAATATTGCAAACAAATCTAGAAATCTCTCAATCCAGTGGCTAGAGAATGATTAAGCAAATCAGGCTAATCAATTATCAGGGAGAGATCCCCTTGAAGCATGGGATTATATAGCATCAAGCAGGATATGCCCTCTACTTGCCTTGTATTTCACACATAGTACAGGGATATCACTTTAACCACATTCGGTTAATTTTAAATTGAAATTGCTGAAAATGAAAAGAGATAAAATCAAAATATGTAAACTTTTTTGACAACTTATTGATAAACAGTGTAAACCAGGACAAGAGCGTTTTTGGAATCGTATTATTGCCTGCTCTGAAAAAAATCTGTCACATATAGATATTTGAACTGTCATAATGAAAGTTTCCTTTTGTTAAAATGACTAGATTCTGAGTCTAAGCTCCTTTTCCCAATTGTCTGGTATGACATTTTATATGCTACATGGATAACTTTTTCAAAAAGCATTTCTGGTCATTTTATGCCAGCAAACCTCCTCTTTTGACATCAGGGCCCATTTTAACCATCTTTCTACTGGGTTCTCTATTCACTGGGGTTTTTCCATAACCAATGTTGTTCGTGAGCGGGCACCCACGCATAATGATGATACAGGGAAGTGCCCATTTGGAGACCTGTTTTATACAGCTGATCTTCACTCTACAGCTATGAATTTTCCTGAAATCGTTGTTCTCAAAGACACAATGTCAAACGTTGCAAGACGACAAGCAAATGCAAGGCAAGATGATAGTAATGAAAGGTTGGACTACCTGACACTTTACACAAATCACAAAAATATATCAAAATGTGTTCCCTGTAATCAAAATACAGCCATGTTGAACATATGCCTAACAAAAGCTTATTGCATGAACTTGATATTTCAGAGGATTTACGAACAAAATTTAATGGGTCAAAAACAATTAAAACTTTGATCTTTATCAAATAATCCTATTCCCACATTTGCCATCAGCCATGATATTTCATTACAGATTTTACTCTTTCAACTGATTTAAAACCATTTTTGGAAGATAAAAAGTACATTAAATTTCCAATTTACCTACCTGGTCCATTTTAATCCAAATCCACCTTGCTAAAATTGAACATTCTCAAAGAGTCCACTATTTTCTGAACACACTACCCCGTAAACTAATTTATAATTATCAGTAAGAATACTGCTGATAATGCCACCTAAAATTTTCAAAACTTTCATCTTCGTTTCGAATGAGAATATTTGGAATTGTTTTCATTCAAATTCCCATCTATTGTCTTCCTCAGAAACGATGTTTCCAAATGTTTTTTTTTTTCACAAATATTCAAGGGAAGTCCTTTAAAATCACTCTATGAAAAGCTAATTTTACTTGATAATAATTTTGCTTTTATTTAATCAAGTGTTAATTGTGATAATCTTTGTATTTACGTAATAAATCTGTTTTTTCACAGATAGATGTTGATGAGATTTCTAAGCAAACCACAAAATTCACAACCAAAGTGATACGTGGTCAGTTACATAAACTTTTGTTAATATATTTCATAAGATGACATTTACGAGTCTCCATTTTATTTTAGTTTCCTAACATGAATCACAATGAATAGTAGGTCCCTGGAATTTTTTTTTTAATGTACAACAAAATTATTATTTTGACCGTAGAATGAACTGCAAAACCTGATCTCACTGGAAATAAATGGGATCTTTATTAAAATAGCAAGTGTGTATTTGTTGAACGTTCTATGGCAGAAGACAGCATTTAAGAAAGAAATGTTGCAGCTACATATTTCAGCTTAAAAACATCTTTTATGCTCCTTTCATACTCGTGTAGTTTTGCAGCTTTGTCGCTGTGTGACGTATATTTTTTGAAAAAACTTGCCGCTTCCGGTTGTCGTAGCGGCAAAGCTACATGTCCCTGAGATAATCGATATCAGGAAAATTTTGTCTCATGACAAGATATTTTGAATTGAAATGAATTCAACTTTGGGAGCGACATGAAGCGGCAAAGCGACAAAACTGCAAAGCTACAAAAGTGTGAAACGAAGCAAGCGACATAGCTGCAAAGCTGCAAAGCGACAATAAGTATGAAAGCAGCATTACAATGTAGTGGTCAATCAATATTTGAAGTCAATGTTCTTTCAGTCTTTATTTACATGATATAAATATATGTAAAATTCTTTACAGAGCCATTTTACTTGAAACTTTTTCAGTTTCAGTGCAGAAGCAACCAACTGATCTAGACCTTGCTACTTACATTCTTGAAAGTTTCAGGTCATGGGTTACTAGGTTTGGGTTCAAATATGGAGGAAAACCCACCTATTGTAAATCCTTCAACTGAGAAGAGTCTATAAATTACAAAATCCCTTACGCCAGTTTGGGTTATATCCCTCAAAAGTTATAATGTTAAGGGCCCTGTCAACCCTTCATTTTCAGAAATGGGTTATGGACTGTAACTCAGTGACGGATAATTAAATCCAAAACAAAGTATGCATTTCTAGAAGTGGATTTGCATACTTAACATGATGATCAGCTTATTTTTGGACCAAAATGTGAATTTATTGCCCT
>JXSR01S008047.1:82164-97962 GCA_000969725.1 Ophiothrix spiculata
ATACATACAATAGTGGTTTGAATACAATTCTGTGTATTAAACCACTAATGTTCATGTAGAATTAAGTGGTTGGTTGTATTCAGGTACATGTCTTCGAATACTTATTGAGAATACAATAGGAATACATTCGCATTTGGTAAGGGATCCCTTATAAAAATATGCGCATGAAAAAATGCTTGCGAATGCTCGCCGCAAGCGTATCGCACGCTTGCGGCAAGCATTACGCAAGCATATCGATGCTCGCCAATACTCGCCAATACTCGCCAATGCTTGCGCAGCGGGTGCTCGCAAAAGCTGCGAGCACTGGATGATGCGCATGAGATACTCGCATGATGCTTGCAAGATGTGCGAGCATTACACGAGCACCAAACCAGTGCTCGCACAATAAACAAGCACTGAATACAATGCTCGCAGAACTCGCAAGCATTGTGCAAGTATCAAAGCTCGCATAATTTGCAAACACTATAAATTGATGATCAAAAACAAATTGTTTCTTGATTCTCAAAAATATGTTTTGAAATGCTCAGCTGTACAATTACTTGAATTTGGCATTTACTATAGGCCTAGCCCTAACTGAGACCAAGACTTATTATAATTAAATTCACTGATCCACTGTTCTATTTTTAGGCCTACTAGATGAGATTTTCCGCTAGAATTTTGATCATGAACAGTTTGTTTTTGATGCACATCCAGTCATGATAGTCTACAGATTTATGTAAAAAAAAAAAAACTTCATATGAATCTTTCTCAGCATGCTCAGATTCAGAGACTTTTAATAGCTTAGCCCTAAGCTAAAAATTAAGACAGTTATGCCCTATTCATTTTTTTTTATCTAAAGAATAATACCCACCGTGTAAAATCCCAAAACCTACCATCATCACACAAGCACATCAACTTATAAGCTTCCGTACGGGTAACAGATATTGCATGAAATGCATTGTAGACTTATACGCACGTTAAGCTTATTCGTGAAAACATATTGTAAATTATTAATCTGCTGCAAGAATGCGGAAGCGACCAATGCTGTATAACTAAATCACACAGTCTGTATGAACATATGCAAAGTACCAAATGTATTTTCTAAATATCTGGCGCTATAGCAGAGAAGGGTGTATTTAGGCTACATGTACATTGTTTCTAGAATTGCTTTTGAAAAGTCAGAGTAAAATGCGATAATTAGAATCGAAAGGGTGAAATATATAAATTGTAATCGTTAAAAATATCTAGATTTAAATTACTTCAAGAAAATATTTGAAAGTTTAAACATAGAATGTAATTGTTTTAGTTTAAATTTGATGTTTGCGATGTGTAAATTTATACGTTCAGTGAACAAGTTCATATGGGCGCATGCGCGATTTTCAAATCTCTCCGATGTACGCAAATGTACCAAATCTGTTACAACGGTTGCTTGTCACTTGTCGTGTATATGGCTGTGTTTTCTGATGATTAAACCTGATTCAATGTCATGAACCTGCTTTGAGGTATAGAATTCAGTAATAGAAAAGCTTCTTAACTGCATTATTATACAGTACAATTTTGTCTACGTTTGTAGTAAAGGGGACTATTCTTTTGTGATATGACAATTGACATGTTGCAATTTGCATTGCCGTTATGTCGACGATCGTCATGATCGTTGTCGGTATACATGCATGACATCGGTGAATTTACCGATAGCTTTTGTATGACATAGGTGAATGACGTACATGAGTACTTATCAAAATGCTTTTAAGGACATATATCACCAATATGGCAAAGCAAATCATAAATGAAGTCAGCATATCATCTACGTGCGGGAAATTGCTACAAAACAACAAAGATGTACGACTCAGCTCAGGCTACATCGCCATACAAACAGTGGATCATAGATATCAATTTAGCCGGGTTTGTGAATTATTGAATCCGTATATTTTGATTTTCTACTAACCACATGTTTAAATTTCGTCAAGGCGACATGAATAGTGCATGCCCAGGAACTGACATGACCGAGCAACTTTAGGTAAGAATTAATATAGTCAGGGACTTAAATTAGCAAACAAAAATTTTTGTTCTTGCGAGTGTGTTGCGAGCTTAATTGTCCCGAATACATGCTCGTCTAGGTTCCAAATATTAGCATCGCAAGCATTACAAGCATTTTGCGAGTGCTTTGCGAGCATCCCGCTAGTGCCATGCGAGCATCCCGCGAGTGCCATGCGAGCATCCAGCGAGTGCCATGCGAGCATCCCGCGAGTGCCATGTGAGCACCCCGCGAGTACACTGCGAGCATGTTACGAGTGTTATTGGCATTGAACATGCTTGCCGCATGCTCGTCTCAGTTCCAAATATTAGCATATTACGAGCATCATAGGTGCTCGCAATGCGAGCATGCGGCATGCATGTAGCAAATATTTTTATATGCTCGCGATATGTTCTTCATTTTTATAAGGGATTGCAGTATTCAGAATCTAATTGGATGCAAAAGCTTAAAATGTATTTGTTACCAATCTACTACTACCACAAATATTTCTGCATTGTCCCTTTGCTGATTATATATTTATAAATTACATTACATTAATGAACCATAGTTTGGAATATTTACACATCCATCTTATTACACGGTTATAATTACGCGATGATGAAATATACTTCAAGAGCACATTACACATTAAATTTTCGTTTGGCCTAATGAATTATGTTGCACTGATCGACAAATCAATCCTTTTCAAATCCTCTGAACCACATAAAACCCTTTCATCCAAGGATATGAACTCTCTCCAATTTTAATTCTTTGTTGAGATCTACAAATAAAAACACCCCTTCTGGAACAACTTCTAGATCTCAACACCTTACAGCATCCACCCACTGATGAAGGGACCAGTTTGGTCTTGAAATTATCTGGTTAAATATTATTCCTATGAGAGCAGTACAGTTGAAGTTTGAATTTTCAACTCTATATCAGAAGATGTCAGTGAATATAGAGTGATGGTTATCAATGTACTCTGCACAAACCCACTATTTAAGCCAAAGTACTACTATACTTTTCCGATGCATCAGGTGAGTATCGCGAGAAATTTCTACTTGGAATACAATTCATCACAATGTTTTTAAGAATAATTGGGCAATTGTTTTTTACTTTTGAACTCCTGAAAGCTTGTACCAAAATGAGAATTTTGGATGTTATTTGGGTTTCTATTTTGGAGTGATTGTCTAAAAAATGGGTTGGGCAAAGAGGATTCGCAGTGGACCTACTGTAATGTTTACATCTGGAATGATTCGGGAATACATCCAAAGAGGTTTGCCAAAGCATCTGTGCAATGGTTTTTTTTTGGCTTTTAGCTTATTTGCATCTCTGCAATGTTGGCATGATGTTGTTCCAACATCAGGAGAACATCTTGATACATATCTGATGAAAAAAGTCGTAAGTGCCATAAGTGCATCTGGAGAAAATTCAATTCTGCATTTTAATTCCTAAGTTAATCTCTTCGCTCATGCATTGTGAGTCTATTGCAGATGCTTTCACGATGACAGGCCAACATCATGATGACAGCTTGGTGAACCTTTCGTGACGTTTTCATCAAGGCATCCTCCAAGACATCGGGAAAGCATCGGTAATGTACTCACAATGTATTTGTGAAGAGATTAGTTAATGATCATTGTTTTATAATATGCTAAGTATCAATGTTGCTTTCAAGATGCACTTGTGATGCATTCCCTATGCATCGGCAAAGCATTGGGAATGCATCGCGAGTACTTCGTGAAAGGGACCAAGCATACTTTAGGTCCCATCTGAAATTTTAGGGTATGGGTTAGGGTTCAGGAGGGTCAGGTCCCAGTTAGTGAGTTAAGGTTGGGTCCCAGTTAGCGAGTTAGGGTCGGGTCCCAGGTGAAGTTTTTGATGGGACCTTAAGTATACCTTACCATGAAAGCATCGGGAGCATGATGATAGTGGGACCAGGCTATAAGATCTTCACATTTGATAATTTAGAGGGGAAAGAATAGTATACATCACAATTATGTTACGAAAATGATACGGCAAATATGTCTGTAATCAGAAAATACGACTGGCTAGCTGGAGCTGCATCAAATGTAATTTCATAAGCATTAGATTCAAAGTACAACAGCACTGTACTTTTCAGTAATCAAACATAAAACCCAATTACTTTTGACAGTTTTCCATATGATTCACTTTACTGACTCTATACCAGTGACTGTTCTAATAGGTAGAAACAAATTAACTGTACAAAGGCCTACAAAGATTGCCATAGATAACAATTAGTCATATGTCTGTCACTGCTAGTTTAACAAAATGTGAAATGTTCTTTCCTCTCAAAGTTGTCATTTGTAAAGGCTGTTTAAGGTAGTATTTATGAGCAACAACCAAAATTTCAAGGGAAATTTCATTAAGTGGAGGTCTCATAAAAATTAGAACAATCAGTTTTCTAAAACATTCATGTAAACATCCACAAAAGATGTTACATGATACACTTTGGACCTATCATAGATGATAGATCATGTTTTAGGTGAATCTATACATGAATATTTTAGAAAACTACAGGTCTCCGATACAAAATAAGAAAATTGAGGGCCTATAATACAAAATAAAATATACACAAAACCTGCATCTTAACTCCGGTAATATTCTAGTAAAATCACGAATTTGTTCTACACTGATAAAAATTTAGATAAGTAAAATTGTGATTGAAAATGAGTACTGTGGATCACTAATTGCTTGAAACTGGTGTTGCGTACTTTCGAAGGTTTTTGCTTCTCACAACTTGTGGAAATACCATAACTGCTTATAGAATATCACGCTTGTGTCCAAAATATATTTAATATAATAATAATAGGTCAAAGCAGTGTGTCATCCTTGTAAAAATAAAGGGGGTATTACAAGATACAATTTGGTGTTTACACCAGCATCCTTCCGTGCTATCTGTACAACCTTCTTACGAGCTAATAAGAAGCTTACAGTGCTAATTGATTTGGCATGTCTACTCCTACTAATACAGGCTTAAGAGCTAGTAATTGTTTCCTCTTGACGGAAGATCAGGTAATGGCATTGCGATGGCATGGGGAAGTCGTTACAAAGGTGTGGACGATGTGATGCACTTGACCATAGCATTCATTTCGATGAATCCATGCATGACATGCTGCTATTCATTGATCACTTGGGAATTTTTACTCAGGGGAAAACCAAGATCTAATTCTATATAAGCTCTGTCTGTTGCTGATTAATTGGCTCAAATATTCAGAATTTGGTAGTTTTAGTCATGCTTTACTTTGGGTCAATTACAGCCTTATCAGTCCATGTATCTCTCATTTACACACACACAAGAAAAAAAGAGTTCATTGAAACAAGCCAACGTGATAAGATTTTGAGTGTAAGCCCAATGCGGATAAGAAGGCTGAGGTGACCAGTACCTAACAACATCTTGCAATTGAATTGTTTTCATACATTCTGTGTATATCTGGAAGTAGGAACACCTCTTTTAAAGAAGGGTTCCAGATCTGAACTGTCTCCCTAACAATTGTGAGCTGCAAGATCTTGGAACATTATATACTAGACAGCCAATTATGAAACACATTGATAACAACAACTTACTGAATTTGAACCTGCATGAAAACATGCTTTTTTACTTTTAGTAAATGACTGTCAGCTGAATCACAGTCCTTCCTCCAAAGAACAGTTAGAAATGGAACAGGCTACCCTAAGAAACAAACAATGTTTCAAGTCAGAAACAGCTAGGTACAAGATTCGGTCTATATCTCCCTGGACTCTTAGCAAGATTTCCATGAGGAATATTCAAGAGGATGATCACCAAGTAACAATTAAGAAATCCAAATATGCTGAATGGATTGAAAATGAACAATGCATATTACACACTGCATTCTAGATCGTGTAAAAAGCATTTATAATGTATTTGAAAATTTAACATTAAGAAAGTCAATTTAAACTCGTCATGCGAGTGTAAGAAAGTTGTATCTGCAATAGCTACATATTTTTCATAATTTTGCAAGCCATACTGTATAATGTCCAGTGTGGGTCAGTACCTCTTCAGGTGATGGTGTCACCTGAAGAACCATTTCAAGAGCCACTGACATGTGAGAGAGACATTTTTAGAGATTCTAGTGAGAAGATGTATGAATAATATAACATATGGCAACCTTTGCAGAAGGCAACTTTCTTGCAATCAGCTGACAATACCGTCTCATGGAAAAGAGATATTCACCAAATCTGCCAAGGCAGGGCCAGTGCGGGGATAGGGGTGGGTGGAGGCTTGTCATAGCTGAATACATGATTAGGGTGCCAGAGGACGAGGGTTCAAATTCCAGAAATTTCTGAGGAGATTCCATGATTCCATTTATGAGCAACAACCATTTTGTCACAAAAGTAGAAATATCTCTGAACAACTACAATCTCACTGTTGGTTGTGTTCATACAACAGAAAAGGAAAATCAGTATAAAAATTGTTTCAATTTGTAAGCTATCTTTTGGGACTACAGAAGAACATGATTGAGGAAATTAACATAATCAGTTGAAAAAGGAAGAATTCCCACACTACTGGCTACCTTGTTTCTAGGGAAAAGGATTAATATGAACAAGAAAAGACACAGATCAAACTGGCTAGTCATGAGTTTATTCTTCTAGGAATTGCTATTTTGGTTTGCACTGTACGTTATTTTGTCAAATAATGAAAAAGGTGATGATATGACCTTCTTCATGAGTCAGTAGAATTTATGGCGACAATTGCTAGATATATTACAAATGAATGGAACTATGCAAGTTTTAACCAATGATAGCTACCTACATATAGCAGGACTGGTCAGTAGACAGGATTGCCCCCTAATTTTAGAATGGGCTGGTATAAGGCTCACAATCGTGGACCATTTGAAACTGAGAGCAAAATATTGTGTGTAAAGCTGGTTTCAGAGTGTCTGTTGTGGTGGTCGTACAACCAGCATGACGTCAAAAATTTGAATCCGATTTGGAAAATTTTGCAGCAAGCACACCAAGCTGATGTATTGATTACCATGTTGTGAGTCAATGACACATTGTTTTAAATTGGAATAAATTTAATTTTTCTTGCAACAAACCATATCGGCAATATGCAAATGTGTCGTGTTACATTACGACAACTGAAAATTTCAAATGCTTGGTCGTTTTCCACAATTACAAGCTTGGTCATCTGCTGTAACGACAGCTACTCTGAAACCACCTTAACCCCAATGGACATTAGTACTAAAAGTACTATTGGATAAAATCAAGAAAATAGTCCCATAACGTCATAGATGGGAGATATATGTAGGCACTGAATCGCTGCCAGGCAGTGCCCGCCCCGTGGCTTGGTATTGCTTGACTTTGGATTGGGATGCGAGACGTCTCAGGCCCGGGGGGGTACTCGAAAAAATTTTGGTAGGTATGTGAGATCCGCGATATCGAACATAGGGTCTTGCAGAACGGATTTTGTTCAAAAAGAGGGTCTATGGAACTGATTTTTCCCCGAATTGAGGTCTTAGGAACTGCTTTTTTCCCATAAAAATACGACTATTTGAGTTAAAAATCGCTCAAAATTAGCTTGAAAACATGATAAAATACATTTTTGAATCATTTTCTTTGAAAATGGGGTCTTCGGAACTGGGGTAATCTTGAAAAGAGCATCTTGGGGAGCGGAAGAGGAGGCTTGAAAAGGGGGTTTCGAGGGCGGCACATACCCGTACCTTCCGTCAATGTAAGTACCCCCCCCCCCCCCCGGGGTCTCAGGTTCGAGTCCCGTGGTCGAACGAGGCATATATAGGAATTTCCAAGATTGGTATTAAACCCCCAGGGTTAGGGTTAACACAATTCAAGGACATAGCAGACCCAGAATGCCATATGTAGAAGTTAACAGACAAGTCCAAATATGCCATTACGAAGGTGTCCTGCAGGACAGTGGTTTGCATTCTCTCAACTATGTATCATGTCGTATGCCTTGCATATCTATTACCATGGTGATATGATCCAAAATTGCTGCACCTGCAAGTGACTTACCAGTATGACGATGACGGACATCAGATTGTAATGTGATATATCCCTGGTTTGAACAAGAGAACATACCGTGTGTATCCCATCATGCTTTGCTACCTATGGAAAATTTTGTACAGGAAGTCATGTGAGTAGTTAGTGATGAAACATGCCCAAAATGCAAAATTACAACAATTAACTTTGATTTAGGGATATTTCATCACCAACTACTCCCATGATTTTCTTTACAAACAATCCCATCAGAGTAATGCATGATGGGATACACACAATGTTTTCTTTTGGTTTGAACCTGTTGAGGTGAAACCACACAATTTTGTCATGTAGATTCCCAAGAACAAAAGTATGAAAAGTTTAACTGTTAAAATTTACCCAAAATTCAGAAATATCCTAAAATATACACATATACAAACCATGACATTCCAGGACCATTAAAATGATCATGTAGAAGTACAAAATCATAAATGCAAGTGACAAATATGGCAATTTATAGTTCCCTTGTTCAGATTAGAATAAAAGACTTAAATTAGTAACCAAATTTCCATATCCTATTCATTCCCTAGAGATTGACCTCACCCCACATGACATTTCATAGCCTCTATTAGAAAACAATATAAAGCTTGGATAGAGTTTAAATCATGTGATCAGCTTTAAACGTATGATGTTGATATCAAAAGTTACAAATTGACTCAGTATTTGTATTCAAGCCTCAATAATAGTAGTGATAATGAACTGAGCGCTCTTCATATAGTGCTCTTTCAGGAATGATCACAGCACTTTTACCATGAAAAAAGAATTATTATAAATTAATAAGTAAATGTGATTACAGCTACTATTGTAAAAAGCAATAGTACATAGTAAATGGGCACAAATTTTTGATGTTTGGATCCAGGTGAGCTGAATCAAACATTTTAAAACTTTTTGCAGGAACATCCAAACAAGGAGTGTCAAGAGCAGATTGAAGACAACTCAGGAAATGCTCCGTGGTTGTTTACTTCGTGAAAACAAATGCAATATTTATAACGAGCGTGTTGATCAGTCAGTCACCCAAACATGCCAATTTTTCATCCAATCGCCGTAATAGCTATTTCATCGAATTTTTTTCAGATTTTGCCAATTGTACAAAAATGCCCAAATTTCCAGCGTGGGAACAAGCATATTTGTAAATCTTATATTTTATCCAATTTTTTGAGACCATGGGAAAGTAGTACCATGATGGGGGCAACGAAACGAGCGTTCCGGAGCTCATGCCCCATCGTCTAAGAACAACATGAAAATAAAAGCACTGATTGAGATATGTCAGAGCAAGTCCCCTGAGAACCTTACAGCCATATATATGGTTCTGGGTTCGATCTCTGGTGGTATCTTGGCTGGTTTAGTTTGGACATCGAGTCCCATGAAGATCAGAATGATTGACCGAAACATATAGTTTGGATTAGTCAGGGATAAAATACCCTACTCTTTTTGATATTGACTGTGATTACCTGCACATATATATTACTTGATCTTCTGTACATAAGACCAATGGCTTAACATCTCCTCTAAAAGACAAGATGTAGCCAACTCTAAATACATCATGTGAGGGACAGAGAAGATATGGGACTATATGCTCCCACCAGAGCAGATAAACATCCAAGCAAAGTTTCCAAGAATCCATTCCAGCAAGTGTCCTCACCAGGAATGGAACCCGTATCCAATCTGTGCGAGATTACTAACCATTATACTATTATTATCGTAAGGAATTGATTGCTGACGCTTGCTAAGACTATTTCAACTAGATCCCTTTGTATTGTGTTGCTATAACCAAACTATTCCGCGAAGTTTCCTCCAAAGGTCAAGGCCGAGACCGCATTTAAAAATTGTCGTCATCGCAACTTTAAAAACAATATCCATAGAAGCTTAGTCTAAAATCAGCAAAACTGATTTATGTAATAAGCAGAAACGTTAAACCCCTTTCAATAGAAAGCGACAGATGGTATTGGATTAGAATGGCTCCGTGTATGTATATAGCCCAATATACAAGCTATATAAAGTACAAGAAATCATCTTCTATAAATAGATCATCATTTTTCTTTAACTTGTTTCAGTCTCCACAGACAATAAAAGGGGGAAATAGTTCACAAATTTCGGTCCCAAAATAACACTTTCACCTCAGGAACCTTGAACCAACAAATGTTGATATCAAGAAGTAGGTTAAGCAATAATGAGTTCAGACATTCATATCAAGATAATGATCAACAAGATTTCTCATCTTTTTTGTACCGGTTATGAGAAAGAGATAATTTGACAATTACCCTGTCTGAGAAATGAAACAAAAGACTTCTGGATTCTGCATGTTACATATTTCAATTTGCCTTTGAATGTTTTATGAACTGATGGAGACCTATGAAAGTAACAGGAAGTTTTGTCATGTGATGGGTTTTTCTAGTGATGGGAAGGAAAACTGTCAAACCGTCACATGGTAAAACTTACATATTACATATTTATACATACCTACCAGGTCACATAGTAGACCACAAACTCATGAATATTCCCGAAATCAGGCTCATCCCCCTTGATCATGTCACAAATAAGTGTTTAAGTGTCTATTATTCATATGGTTTTGTATACTTTTGGTTAGTTCACAAATCTCATGCTATGGTCACATAAGCTGACCATTGTCTGGTAATTGGAAGGAAGCCACAACGCGGGTATGACATCGGTATAACACTGGTGAATGCTTGCAATGCCCGGTCAGTCACCGGTCGGACGCTGGTGGTTATGGGACCAGTGTTTCCACTAAGGTTTTTGAGCTTGCGCCAATTTGAGTAAGCTTGACAAAGTTTAAGAGGTGCTTGCGCCAAAATTATGAAAATTGGCTCATGAAGCTAGAAAAATATCTTTCTCACACATTTTCAGAAAGTCGTTGCGCCAATGGCACGCCATACGGCCTTAGCGGAAACACTGTAAGGGTCCCACCCTTACTGACGACAAGACACTGTATACAAGCCGCAAGGTTATAACTCAGAATTATATTCTTGTTGCATGTTTCTGGTGTCTCTATGCTCACGGACACCGCCCGGTCTCTGCACGGCCGATCGGTGTCCAATCTTTGTCAACTGATTTCTACCCGGTATGACGCCATAAACACATAGTAACCTTGCCACAAGGTTATGTGACCTGAGTATTAGGACATCTTCAAACTCTGAGTTACTCATCAAACCCAATTTCTTCAGCCTGTTACATCAATCTAGTAATTTTCTTGGCCTCCAAAGGTAGCAAATTAACAACCTCCTTAATTGAATAACACCATAGAAATTGATCTTCAAATGGTACGTACATGGAAGATTTTGATTTTACAACGATAACTCATCTTCTTATTACTGCAAAAATAGCACAAAAGGCACCTAATAGGTGGATGACTAAAAATCATGTGATGTATTTACTGTGTGTTATCATTTTGTAATCATAAAATACTAAGCACTTTATAGGTCATAATGAATGAAAACATTGGTAGCTTTGGTTATAAACAGTTTCAGAAGCGTAACAGGCAGAGGGCAGAAGGCAGGAGGCAGAGTACCCCTCTGACACTCCTCACAGGCTGGCAAACAATACACACCAGGAAAAAAGGGTAGAGAAAGAAAGGGAAAAGAAGGCAAGTAGAGGGTATAAAAAAGGGAAAAAAGGGTAAATTGAAGTGAAGGAAGACAAAGGGGAGCAATTATTAAGAGCAGAAGTCAGTAAACATAATCCAAAAACATGTAATGATCTTTAAAGAGGGGCTGCTTGTAACTTTTTATATTCAACTGAAATTTTGTTTAGGTCTACCAAAAATAAAATATTTTGCGGACTCCTGGACCCGCTTAAATAAGCCTCACCGGGACACTTACCCCCTATTACACAACTGGTTTCAAAAAGGTGACCTTCGTTGCTCTGGTCTGGGTGCTGGGGATGGGATGTGATTGTTAAATGTTAAGGACAGATACACTTTCTTCCACTTCTACTATACTGAACACTAGACATTCTTATTACATGTCGGTGTCTTTGTCTATGGTCCAAATGATTTTCCACTCAGTATGCATACAGCTTAGACCCAGGCATAGATCCTGAGGTGTATTAAAATTTGGTTTGCTGTTTGAGCCCCAAAACCACTAATCATTCTAACAGAAAAAAGTACCCAAATGGATACAACTCGTTTGGTTGTCCCAAAGACAAACCTTGCTATTGGAGATCGTAGTTTTGCAGTCTGCGCAGCACGAGCTTGGAACGATCTTTCACCACACATGAGAAATGTTCAGTCAGTGGAGGTGTTTAAGAAAAATCTTAAGACTTTCTTGTTTTAAATTTGCATTTATTATTCATATTTTGTGTAAACGCTATGTTACATTATTTAATAGCGTCCTAAATACCTGTTGTTGTTATGTGTTACTTTTTCACAAAAAATCCATAGCCATGGGTCCCTTTTCCCCAAAAGTCCAATACCCTTAGATAGTGTTGGGCTAAAATTGGTCTCTAGAGGGCTCACTCTTTTGCAAAAAATTGTGGCCAATCAGAAAAAGTTGATTTTTAATGCCTAAATATTAATAGTTTTGAGTAAAAAATGTGGGTCTCAAATCCTTGATACATAACATATCTGATAGTAACAGCCAAATTTCATGAAATGGGAGCACTTTTCTTTAAAATGCTCCTTCGTGGTGAAAAAATGGGTCTTGACACAGAACAATGGCAATGCCAGTGTCACAATTTTTGGCCAAATTTGAGGATATTTCAGGACCCATTTTTCACCCACAACTTCACCATTTCTTCACCGTTTCAGATGGTTGACCACTCATTTTGAAGGGAATTAAAATATCTTTCCATCTTACATCATTTTGTTGAAGACAAATGATTTTTATGAACATGCCCACCTTAGAAATGGGTAAAAATTTACAAAATTAATTAAAAGCAAATTATCAAATAACAAAAAAAAAATCCTTAGCCATTTTCGCAAAAAGTCCTTATTATATGGGTCTCAAATTTCAAAAATTTGGAAAAAACCATAAAAGCAGCCAATTATTCAAAAAAGGCAAAAAACACCCTTAGAAATAGGTCCAAATTTTGTGTTAAAAACAAATAATCAAATCAGTTATTTTTGGCCTAAAAGTATCCTCAGACATGGATGTGTTCAGCCTAAAATACCCTTAGACATGGATATGAGGTTTCAGACCTTTACTGTCACATCCCTGTTAATTTATATTTCGAGTACCCCTGTCGGGTTCATCTCCTTACATCCTGAATGTACTCCTCTTAATCTGTGTATACACACTGGGTCATTTTATATCAACCAGTTTAACCACAACAATATCAAAAAATATTTTTGCCAACAGATGTTTAATATTCATATTCAAATATGTCACTAAGTTCTAATTTGATGATTAACAATTTAATAGCATACATTTGGTCAATTGTGAATCTTTTGAGAATGAATCATAAAAGATGAGCTCGAACCTAGTGAAATAAATGCAACTAATTACGCTGTGCTAATCAAAACAGGAATGGGTTTTATTATCAAGATGGCGGCAACGTTTGTGAGTTTGTCAACACTGCACATGTGCGTGTAAATCATCGCCAGACTGCAATTTATCTAAGGAGCCAATTCATTTTCAATATGATATCATATTATTCAAAATTATGACTCAAAAACAGTACAATGCATAAAAGTAATTTTAGAAGTTCATTACATAATAAACTTCCATTTTATGTCAAGAAATATTTCCTGCAAAAGTGACTAGAAACATTTGGCAATTCAGGGCTGTGCTCTACTTTTATATGATCCTTAAAAGTTTATGATTAAATCATTGACTGTCATGTGCGCCTAATTAACCTGAATATCTAAAACATACACTTATGTGTTATTATACAAATACAGCATGGTTTATTTCAGGAAGTGGTGTAAATGACTGATCTCGAGGTGCAGAGGGAAGTAGTCACACGCATCCAACAATGATTGATCAGGAATATCCAACAACGAGCGATCAGGAATGTTCAATACTTCCTGAAATAAACCATGTTGTATTTTGATGATGATAAATATTTCACTGAATGTGATGTAAATTAACCAAAATCACCTTTCAAGCTGATGAGTTATGATTATGGAGGGATGCGGTAGTTTTTCCCGTGAATTTGGCTTCGTTTAGATCAAAATTTGCAGAGCTTATTGCGAACACCGTCACATACATACATACAAACACCGCCACAACATTTCGCAAATTATAGTAAGACTAGAGTTTTTCTCTGCGTGGGCATTACAAGTACTTGGGGAAAGTAGGCAAAATGCTGTTACGCACGTCAGGTTGAACTGATCAATCATATTATTTTGTAGTTGCCTAATAAATAATTAGGTATATAATAATAATAAGGTATAATAATCAGAGACACTACCAACTGACATTTGTTGATATTTTTGATCAAATTGAAAATGAACACTATGACCACAAGTAACAAAGAATTATGTAACAATCAACATCATGAAAAAAGTTGTGATAAGTATTGAATCTGTTTTGTATTACTGATTTGAGGAAGGCAAATAGAACATAAGATATCCCTATTCGGAAAAAACAGTCACTAAACTCAGTGCAAGAATTTCGGAAAATGTAAATAAGAATCCAGAGCACAAAGCTCTATTACATATAGATGTAACTGGCATCCTACATTTTTGCAGTCATGTCAACAAATTTGCCAAAGGATCATGGCACAGACTTAAAGGTGCAATTCATGATCCACTTTTGATCCTCAAGGTCACCTCAATCAAAATTAAGTTTTTAGCTGGTAAGAATCTGTGACTGGTATATATTACAATCCCCAAGCCATAATTCTTTCAAATGTGCTTGCATTTTTGAGAAAAGTGAGAACCTGTGTCATTTTCTAACTACTGTCGGGGCCCTGACAGTAATTACAACACAGTAGCCTATGAGGATTTTTGAAATGCTGAAAAGCTTGTAACTTGAAAATGAATGGTCAGATTCAAGTGAAATTTTCAGCATGCATTTGTGTTGTACTCTCTTTTTAATGGTTTATTCAAAGTTTGTCGATATGCATCGCACGACGTCCATCGACGCGCAGTCTTTTAACGCTCTATTCTTTGTGCATGGCACATGTAAAGACTGCGCTTCGATAGGCATTGATCGATACATATTGACAAGACTCTGAAAAAACAATTATTTGGCTTGAGGTGTTTGTCACATCACAATCATGAATTGCACCTTTAGGCTCTGCATCCAAAAACATTCACTCACCTAGAGACATTCGTTTATGACATTTGCTCAGACTTATTGGCTAAAACGAAGAAGGAATGTCCATAACATCCTGGAATATTGTATAACTGGATGGATATGTTTCTTCCTGTCAGAGCCGTTAGTTTACATTCCTCTGGTTGGAGCAAAGTGTTTTGCTGAAATGGTACGGATAAAAAGTGTGATCAAAAGTCTCTTGGGTGAGTGAATGTCTTTAGATGTAAACACTTACATAGAGGTGGTTTCAGAGTATCTGTCGCATAGTAGCCTGTAGCTACAGCAGACGACCAAGCATTTGCAGTTTTGGGTTGTCGTAATGTAGCACGACACATTTGCATATTGCTGCAGTGGTCTGTTGCAAGAACAAGATGGTTCGCGAACCAGTAGTCTCGCCTGCGTATCGACCACCTAGTTAATCATTCAGTTGTGGGGTGGATCCCAAGGGAAAGGTCATACAATGGGTCACCATTGGCACTTTTGATCGCTGGTCCAAGACACACAATTTGACACCGTAATCTTTGAAATCGGACAAAGTTGAAAATTTGACCCCAA
>JXSR01S008047.1:104990-119052 GCA_000969725.1 Ophiothrix spiculata
TATTTTTTGATATGTTAGTTACTGTAATGTGCATGTGTGGAAGAAATAAATTATGTTATGTTATGTTATGATATTGAACAAGAAGGTGATGTCAATTTTTAAGCAAATTTAGCAAAATTTGTGATTTTTGGTAAAAATGCGAAAAACTGATAAAATTAAAAACCATTAACTTATTAGAATCTAGAAACAAATGTCTATGTGATTTTTTTTGTTTTCATATCAATTTTTCAAATAGTGAAAAAATAGGTAAAAACTGCAGTTTTTTACAAAAGATCTCAATTTGGACCTATCTTTAACATAAAAACTTGCCAGCTTACCTTAGGATTTACCATTATGTGGAAAATTCAAATGGAACTACAAAGAGAAACAACTTGTTCAAATCACTTTGCTATCCAACTGAGGTAGTCATATGATCATTACAGCTTCATCTGTTCCTAGAAAATAGAAAATAAAGACAGTAAGTATAATTAGACAAATATACACCTACAGCAACTGTAACCATGGTAATCAACAACATTCTTGTAATCACGTTTGGTCAGGGGACACATTGGGGCTCTCCACATAGGCAAATCAATCCGTACTTCACACATCCAGATGCATCTAGATTAAACTGGACTTCAACAAACGTCAATACGCGCAACGATAGTAAAGTCAGATTGACACGTGTGTGAACATAATCTGCACTTCTGAAATGTACATTCATCTAGATGCATCTAGATTTGATGCTCCCGTGTGGAGAGCCCCATTATGATATGGGAGAAAATAAATACATAAGCCATGAGTAAAATGTAAGGTTGGTGGCCTATTAGGCCTAAAAGTATTGCTGACTTGCCCTTTGTGATAGACCTAAAAATTTGCAAAATTTGTAGTCCCTTTTTTATTTTATTTTTTATTTTGGTGAACTTAAGCAAATCTCAACAGTGAACTTTGTGAAAATAGTATTATATTTGAGATGAAAATTTATATTTTTGATATTACTTCCATCAAACAAATTTCTATCTTAAATAAATAAAACATAAATCAAAATATTATTATTCATCTATGAAATCCAAAATGTTTACAAATCAAGATCCTTCTCAAGAGTGAATTTAGCTTCCAAAGAATATGCTTGGGAAATATGACATGCTCAAAAAGACGAGGTTCCAAAACATTTTTGACTGTCTTTAAAATTTGAGAATGGACAGAAAATATTTCTGTTAAAAAAAATATTTTAGAACAGACATTGAGGTTAGATTTGGATTAGAACTGCAAATACCATGACTTTTTCAGTCATATGTAAACTGCAAGACATGCTTCAAAATAAGTAGATTTATGCATTATGAAGGAACTGCCATGCATGCGGTGTATCAATCACTCCTATATGGTCAATACCCTGACTGAATAGCAACAAACTTTCTGCAACATATTCTCTAGACCTTTAAAGCAATACTACAAGATTTTGATCAAAAATGATTTATAGTAAAAACAGCATAAAATGAAGGAATGTGACTATCTAAAAGCGTTTTCAAGTGTATTTTGTCAAAAAATTGATTTGCAATTGAAAAATTGATAAAAAGGACATCCATGCTTTCCTATACTAATACATGTGGAATTAAATTTGGGATCCCGAATTTCATTCAACAAATGGCCATAACAGAAAATGGAAGCATATTTAAGCCAAATCATTTGGAGAGTATTAATATCTACCTAAAACAAACACAATAAGCTAAAAAAAAGTCATGGGTGACAGGGAGCGCTTCATTTTTAACACTTTATAGTATTGCTTTAAATGTGTGATATTATCTTTTTGTTGCATATACTATGGGTGGAGTCAAAATCATGTCTTAGGAATCATCTAAAGCTGCACATTAAGATTAACCACACTGTCTGATTAAGCTTACATCAGTCATGATACATCTTTCTAATTTAAATTTTCAACATTTTAAAATAATAATAGAAAAAAAATTACTGAACTTTGACAATATGATACATTGCCAGCAGCAAGTTGATTAGCAGTTAGATACTAGTCCGATCCTAGGACCTAGATTTTTTCTGTGTTACTATCCACAATATAAATCCACTATCACATCATACCACTTTACTAGAAAGCCAGAATTCTACATAGCAGACTGATTGCATGGCAGACTGACCGCCCTCGGGCAGGTAGTAAAGTGGCTTTCTAGATTACTGGACTTGTTAGTTATGTTGGTTTGTGTCACCCGAAAAACAAGGGTTCTATTAATCGAACTAGTTAGAAACCTGTACCACGCTCAATTTAAACCACATTGCATTGTAATGACGCAAAACTGCTTGTCACCCTTACGGCATCAAAACAAAGTATATTGTTCACCTAAATTAGGCCTCATTACTGGAACAATCTCAGGGGACACACCTTTTGTTGGGTGGTACTGAATCAATACACCTTGGCAATTGATCCCATGTTAGATTCATCATCTGTCACTCCCATAATAATGAAACCTAGTTTTCTTTAGTTATCATGAAGTGTTCTGATGCTGATATTGAAATATGTCCAAATACAGACTAAGACTTTGTCTTTTAAGGGTGATCAAGGCTGAAGTCGGCCATCTCTAGTTCCTGCTCAAAAGAGGCTAGTTCTTTTTTTTTTTTTTTGGGGGGGGGGGGTCCTCTTTCGTTAGCTTCCCTTATATGGCTCTCATATGAGTCAAATCATTTGTTTTAACAAATCGAAAAAGATCCAAAATCTCTTTTGTTTTAAAAAACATGGTTAATAATTAAATACAACATACTGTGTATACATCAGTCCTATAGGCAATACCTCCAAAAATGAAGATTACTATTGATATGTCATGACTGAAGAGCAACAAAGGTCTTGCAAGATATATGAACACCTAAACAGTGTTTGATGGAATCCCCTCTTGTTGCTAATAAATTGGGTAGAGTCAAAATCATGTCTTGGGGATTCACATAAAGCTGCACCTTATGATTAACCACACTATCTGATTAAGCTTACATCAGTCATGATTGAAGTTCATCTTTCTGATTTTATGTTTTGTAATATAATATGAGAGAAAAATTTGAAGTGAACTTTTAAAAATATACATTGCCAGCAGCAAGTTGATTAGCAGTCAGATACCTATTCCATGGACCATTTAAACCACATTGCATTGTAATGATGCAAAACAGCTCCTCACCTTACGGCATCAAAACAATCGTGTGCCCAATTAAGCCTCATTACTGGAACAATCCCAGGAGACACACCTTTATTGGGCGGTACAGAAATATCACAACCCCGGAAATGAATTGGGTGTATGATGTCATCTCAGATTCATTTTCAGACACTCCCATAAAGATGTAACCTCATTACCTTTGGTTGTCATAAAGCCTTATGATGGTGACATTGAAAGGTGTCTAATTGCACATTAAAACTTTATACAAGAGCCAATTGTGGTTCATAAAGAGAAGGAAAAGTTGAATTTTTAAATCGAAAGTCCCCACCTTCACCCACACCCACCATTATTCTGTATCCCAAAAATAGACTTAAAAAGATCTATATGGCCTACAATATCAATAGAAATAGTGTCAACAGACCCAGGGGCCGCATTAGGATTGTTTTCCACAGAATTGACTAGAACGGCAAAAAATAATTATCGGCAAGCGGATCCACCTGTGGCTGTCGTTTCTATGTGATTACAAGTCATTTTCAGCTCAATTGAGTTATACAAACATACCTAATGTATTGTTTTACACACCTAATAAGATAATGATATAAATAAAGCACTTGAGTTTGGTTCGGTAATGACTTTAGGTAATGACAGAGCATAATCAGCAACTAGGGAGTGTCTGATTTCAACCCAGTTGATGCTGTGTGAACATTAAGCTTAAATCTATAATGTTCCTTGAAGGCTTTAAGATGAAATCTTGTATTTCCTGTATTTGACGTCAGACCACAAGCAAGTTAACAAAAAAGTTATCCATGTGTAATGTTGTGGTTTCCAATGAAATGCCTCACAATCTATCATCTTTCCTATATTATAATGTTCCGAATACCAAGGTTTCTACTAAACTAGGGTTGTTTGGCAAAGTTAAATGCTAACTAGAAAAATTCAGAAAATCTCACTTCTATAGCGATTTGCAGAATGTGCCGATAGTCTAAAATTAATATGTAATAGAACTGGGCTTGTATATTTGAGCAACAAGTAAGCAGCAATGAGTGTCATAGGTAGAAATTGGTTTGAAATGCAATGGAGCTATGTTTCATGTTGGAAGGAGTGTTTTTAAATTTAGAATGTTGATTTTGTAACTCATATATTCAGTTTAAAATAGACTCAATTAAACTAGCAAATCTAATATATAACTTTCAAAAATAAAATAGTATAAAATTCGCTATAAATTGTGTCCCAACTTGTGATTTTCATCTTATGTACCAGGCATTAGCTTACTTTTGTCTGGCAATTATAATGTTATCCAAAGGCACAAGTTTCTTGGGAAAATAAAACGGAAATTAGTCAATCTCTAAAATGATGGGCAACGCCTGGACCAACATGGTCAATAGTGAAGATCTAGCAGGACTTTGGAACATAAATATTACTTGGATATTTTGCTCTCTACTTTGATATGTCAAAACCCATACAAGACCTGAAGGAAGTCAGAATATGTCATTCTTAAGCATTGCATAAATGTCCAACTGTAGCTACCTATGCCACTCTGCTGAACATCTTGTCTTTTTAGAAGTTCAAAGTTTGTGACCCAAGCTTGTCTTGGCCCAGGTATCGTATCTCCTTCTTCTTCCCTAACAAAGAACCTCCTTTGGAAGAAAGGAAGCAGAAACATTAATGTACAAACTGTCAGGATTCAATAACAATTTTGCTTTAACAATTTTACTTAATATGAAAGGTTAATTTCTCCCAAAAAATCTTTCTGTTAATGATCTACACTGCGTTATGTTTAATCCTGACTTTTCCTACTTCAATACTGTTAGCAGAAAAAGTCCAAGTGGTAGTGACATTTCAGAATGTAAAGTGTTAGGAATAAAGGTAATAATCTGAACAATCAAACCCTTTTATCCCTCTGCATATCTGACAACTTTTATATACTTCTAACTGGCAAGTATCAAGACATTTAAAGCTTACTTTTATCTTGTTTGTGCATACTCCCAAGTGTACAAATCTGCCAGTTTTATCTTGTTTACACACTCACATGTAAGTTTTGCTTGTTGCATCTTAAATCCCTACAATTTGTCAAACTTTCTTCTTGTTTATTACATGGTTGTCAAGGAGTATCAGGGTGATAATATCATCCTCATATGCTATGCAATAGCTACAACAGATTCAAAGATATTTCTAATTAATTTAGATGAACTATTTTACGCAAGGTTAAATTTTCAGCTCAAGTTGATGGAGATGTTTCATAGGTTTGAAATTTGTCAAATAAAAGCACACTTACATGTACTTCAAAAAGTAGTATGGCATATAACTCTACTCTAAGTGCTCTGTGGTTCAAAAATCATATTTTAAGCTGTTGGTCCCTTGTGCAAATGACCTACACTGGTGCACTGCATGGATTGTGCTCGTGAGCTAATATTGAAGTTGCACAAATGAAATGAAAATGTCACAAGATAAAAGCCACTTTCGATTGGCTGTGGCAATGATGTTATGATCAAGTGATATATCACAAATTTGTTTGCTATATTCACAATTTTGCTAAATATCCAGGAACAAAGGTAAACTACAGGTTTAATGTTAATTAGTAGTAGTGACTTTCAGGGACTGGATGGTTCAGTGTTATTTTCACTTTTGTCCCCAGCTTAATGGAACAATTTAAAAATGGTTAAAATGGTTAATTCAAATTCGTATTACAATTATATATTAAGATGATTAATAAGGTTTGTGAGACATCCACTATTAGAAGAAAAATCACAAACACAACAAATGTCAAAATATGCCATTTCATCAGACTGCCATTTGGTAATTTGTTCACTATTATGAATGCAAAGGTTATACAACCTTTCTACAGAAGCATAAGACCCTCACACCTATAAAATACTTTTCCACAAAGTCCTTTCTTCAAATCTATGCTGGTCTGATGATATCTGGAGATATCCTGTAAAGCCAACAAATTGTTTTGTCAGATCAATGACATGCCCAAAGAATAGCTTCAGGTGTTCAAAAATGACCCCTCCCATAAAACAACACTTTCCTTGAACCACTTTGGACAGTAAGCATCCCCTTCCTGCTTTAGGAACTGGACTTCTGGGCATGTATGATAACACAAATCCATAGGAATGACTGGTGAGGATTCTGATCAGGTAGCCACCTACTTTTAAAATTGCAAAACCTGGCCAGCTCTTGAGACTTCCACTTATCTTGGGGCTCTGTAAATCTTAAATTGGGTATCAAATTTGGCTTTTCAATTCCGAGTAGGGGGTTCTTTATTTTGCAACTTGATATATACCTAGAAAGATTGGATTCCGGGAACCATCAATATACCATACACCATAAACATCCATAAATATCCAATTTGGCATGAACTGGGTGCTTTTTTATGTCAAATTTTCAACAAAAAATTTTGTTTATTTTGGGTGCATATTTCTGTGACAAAACCTGCCCTTTGATATACCCTAAATGGTAATAATATATCCAAAAACCTGTACCATATTCTAACATCATGTGCCAGTTCTTTTCTCACAGATTTCAATTCATAGGAGGGTATCAAATTAGATTGTAAGACCTAATGATCTAGAGCTCCAAATCATTAAAAAATATAACACTCAGAATCCTTAGAAAATGTTCTTAAAATTACTAAAATGGCATCCAAATTTTAATTGGGTATTGGGAACAATGAGCATGGTTTCAGACAGGGTATCCATTAGACCACATTATACAACAAGCATGGGTATCAGTTTAAACAGGTGTTGATTGTCTTAGATTCATTATCCTTTCACTCATTTCTACTCTCACATAGGGTAGCTTTGGAACCCTTGCAACTCTGGTGATATACCATGTGAATCAAAAACAATTGTGCACGGATTAAAACTGATCTTGACCTTCAAAAAGTACTAAATCATAAATTTCTTGTTATTGTATTTAATAAGCCTTCAAATGCAGAAAAAAATGATGGAAATCGGATGAAAAATAAAAAAGATATGACCAATTTTGTAAGTATGTCTCTTTTTCTTCCATTCCAATGGGATTTACACAGTTAAGCAAGATATTACATATCACAATTATGGGTTATGGCATTATGATAAAAGCTAAGAAGTACTTACAAAATTGGTCATATCTTTTTTATTTTTCATCCGATTTCTAAAACAATTTCTGCATTTGAAAGCTTATTTATTCTGCTTTACTACATTACCATGAAATTTATAATTTGGTGCTTTTATCAAGGTCAAAATCAGTTTTGAGCCGTGCACAATTTTTTTTATTCACGTGGTATCCAGCCAGATATATAGATCACCCTCTCCCCTTACACAAATGTATCCACAACTTGTTTGTGTTGATGATATGAGTACAATTTCAACACTAAGACAAGTTTGCCGACTATATAGGAAATCTGCAGCATCTCATTGGATCAAGGATTTCCCTTCTTATGATATCAATATACAACCCAGACAATGCAGCTATGCCCTCGGATCTAATTGTCTCAGCACAATTCGTTGAGTTCTTGTTGAATTCAATCACTAAATCAAGACATTAGGAAATACTGACTTAACATGTTTTGGTGAATTGACATCTAATAATTGTAAATCCTGGCATCAAATTGAAAAGTCACTTCAATCCGGTTTCAAAGTAACTCTGTCGTTATGCAGCTGGAGCAAGCGTTTATAGGCCCAACACTTCTCCAAAGCTGTCGTGATTAAAAAGTAATAATGGGAAAATATTCAACAGCATAGGCTGTACCCTTCTGGTACACTTTTTATTTTTCCTTTTATTTAAGACTCTGCTAAAATTCCTCAGACAAAATCGATGATGTGAACCCGAATTTCAGGGTACCAGTCATGTTCCAAAACATTTGGTCCTGAACTCTGGATGTTTATTTACATCATCCAAAGAATCGTGACGCCAACTTTAGCACACGGATGTAGGATGCTTACAGGCATGCAATAACCAAACTATTCATTTAATTTGCTCCTATATAATGTAATATAACATAATCAGCATTATTATCAAAGTCATATCATATTTTAAATAATTGGAGTATATTAGCAACCCCGGCAGCTCATCCCCACTGGCCTAATTGTAGCGGCTGTCAAAGTGATGTCACAATTGGATTAATTTCCTGTCACATCGTATCATGTATGGGTCTGGATAGAAATATTTTTTTAAACTTTTATTCCACTGAAAATGAAAGAAAATTCTCACTTGCACGTTTTGTTGATGAGCCTGTTGGTAATTGGTTGAATATAAGTCCATATGATCTGATCTAATGAAAAATTCCAAATTGATTCTCAGATGTCAAAGGAGTGTTGGCAGTGTCCAATACTGGGAAGGTAACGGCTCACGGTGAAGGAGGTACTACAATCTCCTCACAGCAATGGACCTCTTCCCTGTACATTAGTGTACAAATGCTCCCATCTTACAGGTATATATTCCATGACCACGATGCAGCTACATCTTGACCTTTGGTCTAATTTTACTTCCATAAGACACCACCCTAGCTCTATAGGAGGAAATGAAAAGGATATTTGATGGGATATTAGAGCTACTGTAAAACTTCCTTCAAAAGATAATGCCTCTAGTCTTACCTATTAATGAATTAGTTACCCCTCCCAAAATGATTGGAAACCTCCTGTTTTGGAAGACCAATCAACAGAGCTTATAACTAGCAGATCCAGGTGTATTGTTTACATAGACACTTTGATAAAGAGTTATAATAAAGATTCTGTGCTTTGCTATATGAACAATGGACAGACATTTTCAATGGCATATTTTATACTCTCTCTCCTTCATTTTCAAAATTTAGTTTATTTTCCAAACAAATCTTACAGCTGCCTTTAAGTCCTTTTTATTTTAACACTTTACATAAACTTTACATATATTGAATTTTTATTCAAATTATATGTGTAAAATAGCAAAGTACTTGGAATCAACGTTTTTAGCCAGGATTTGAAAGTTGCCCGTCCAAAATTTGAATTTTACGTCTAAACACCAAAATGTGACAAAATTAAACACAAAATTTCGAAGTGTTTGTTAATTCGTGTGCGACTGCCGAATTTTGCAACTTTTACACAAGCATGTGACAAGCATTTATCGGCACGTTGAAACATATTTTCGGACTTACCAAGACAATAGTCGGTCAAAAAATGTCCTAAAATTATGATGATATCCATTATGTTTTATTAATATGATCCAGTTTTGTTCTTGTACTCATGTTATTAAAAGAAGATCGCGTACCGCGGCATGTCTGTAATCCATCGAATGTATATTGTTTTCCATTGGCTAGAAGGACATTGCGCGATCATTTCTCTAGTAAGAAATTGTGACGTCACATAAATTGCAATTTGTAAACAAACCGGGCGTCGTGGAAAAATATTCCTTGAAAAAGGACCAAGAAAAACTAGAATAAAACTGAAATAAACTCAGTCTAAGCCTGTTTTTGCTTTACTTATAAGATATACAATTTTTACCCGTCCAACTTTAAAAATGCCCATCCAAAAGACAGACAGACGGGTCTCTAGCTAAAACCTTGCTTGGAATATAATAATCTTATTAGCTAAATTGTATATAATTTCACTTAGCCTTAATATATCAAATATGGTAACAAATTTAAGTTATAGTGAATATTGAGCTATCATTAACAGGAGTCAGATTGTACCATTAAATTGGGGACATAAGTGTAAACAAACCCAACCTATATACAGTCCCTGCAAGTCACCACTACGAATCAATCAGACTTGTGAGACAGATAAGATAGAGGAACTGATATCACAAAACCACAGATTTATTTCCCAGTGTATAAACACATCCCTGGCTTATAACTACCAGTTTGCACATGTCATAACACAAGACATATATCATATGAAATACAGAAATCACTTGCTAAAAGGAAATGAATCAGGTTATGTTTCATGGTGACAGCAGATACTGTCTCCATTCCAGTGAAGATTCACCTTCAACAACACATATGTCATTAGATATGTCTGTGGTATCATCCTAGGAGGGAGGGGGGGGGGGGGACTGACTAAGAAAGGTGGTACAGGAGATGTTTGGATATCAAGCTTAACCATTATCATACCTTGCTGAGTTCTCCTTAATGGTGCATTCAGAGTCCAACGATTTCATCACTGCAACAAGTCTTGACGTCTACTAGTTATTAAGTCTGTAGATTTTCATGTGCACCTTACTATTGTTTCAAATAAATTATGGACATGAACATGATTTCTGAACGCAGCCACTGTCTATCCATAAGATGTGACAAGAATAAGATATCGGAAAGTTTGCAAAACCGTTTCTAATCGTTAATCCACAGTACTGCGACATCACATGCGCCCTAAGAGCATTGTGAACATGCGTAAAATACTCACACGGTCATGTTATATGCTAGGCTGTAAATTACAATGTCCACGAATTTTTTGAAGCAACAATAATAGCCTGTGTAAAGACTTGTGCATCGATTAATGTCAAACAATGTTGCAGTGATTGATTCTGAACATGCTTCCTTGACAGGTAAGTTCATTAGATCCCATTTTGAATGCATTTAGCCTTTAAGGGTAAACTTTTGGGTTACTTCATTTAAGTTTTATTGACTCCCTTTCAAAAGACAACACTCGGTTCTTAAAACTCCTGATTCACAAATCTAGGCATCAAACTCTAACAGCCATAAAGTTTAGCACCCCTTCCACCAGGTTGAAGATTCACCTTCAACAACTCTTTATGTCATTTGATTTGTCTATGATATCATGATTACATTTGACATCTTTCTTTTCATAATCATCCCTCCAAGGATTTTACAGCAGTCAACAAAGAGTCACATAGGAAGACCAAGTTTACAGACAAGTTCAAGTACTCAAAATGACCTCAACCCCAGGAAAGGGAGAGGGTTTGCCTTTGTTTAACAATGCCAGTTAACATCCATAAATGACAAGAAAACAATAACAACTATTCCGCAAAAATAACCTAAAAAGAGAAAAGATTCAGTTCAAATAAATTTAAAATGGTGCAAACCAGTGTTCCTACTAAGGCTGTATGGTGTGCCATTGGTGCAGGAGCCTGGAAAATTGGTGTAACAAATTTCTAGAAATGTGAAAAAAAAAATTCCTGGCTTTATTTAGCCAATTTTCAGCTTCAGCTCGTTATTTTAAAATTTTGGCGTGAGCACCTCTTCATATTTGTCCTTGCTTGAATTGTCGCAAGCTTAAAAACCTTATCGGGAACACCGGTGCAAACATATTAAATGTTAGAAACCAAACTGTTGGAGAAGATTGTGTAGAAGATGGCATAGATGCAATAGTAAGCAGATTGCTCTGCAAATCAATAAGAGAATGCTGAAAGAAAACAGGAAGACAAGTTTGACAATATCATAGGGAATATGAATAGGTTTTAGCTTTGAGTGACCGAGGCCAAGACTTTAGCAAAAGAAAAGATAAATCAACAAGGAGACACAAATCAGAAGAAGCTACCAATAGTCAACAAATTACAGAAACAGCAAGGTAGCAAGCAAAGTAGCTTAAATATAATATTGTGGATTCAGAAATATCAAGGGCACATGTTTGATTGTGATAGCAGATAGTCACTGTCTCCACCCCAGTGAAGATTCACATCCTCATTATGTCATTTGATTTGTCTGCTACATCTGATGACAACTGACTTCTTTTCATTAAAAAATCATTCCTCTTAGGATTTGAAAGCAGTCAACAAAGAATTCCGGAGTTAAAGCATACAGACAAGTTCAAGTATGCAAAATATGACCTCAACCCCAGGAAGGAGAGAGAGGGGGGCTTGTTTTTGTTTAAAAGTGCCAGCATCTATCAACATACCTACCTCATATTGGGCTTACACAACAAAATTTCTAGTCTGTAGAAAGTGTCATGATGGTCTATATTTAATTTAAACACTAAATGCTACCTGGGGAAGCAGGTAGCCCAGTGGTAATTCCCTCACTTTGCACCAATGAGCCAAAGACTGTTAGTGGGTTCAATTCCTGGTCTCGGCGCTGTATGTGCAATTGGTTGCCAGTCCAAACTTGCTTATGCAGGTTTTCCTCCAGGCACTCCGGTTTTCCTCCTGCATCTGAAACTGGCAAATAAATCTGACCATCTGACAGAGGACCCTCGTGAAAAGCAGTGCTAGACACTGATAAGGCTATCCTCTATAAATATGTCACATTTTAAATACTGTTGTTTTGATACTATGAAGCAATTAAACGTTGTGACAGATCAAAATTTACTGAACAAAACTACAGCAGTATTGCTATAGTACAGTCACTGTGGTGTAGGATCTGTACTGTTACTGCACTTGTACACATAATAAATACCATGGCCCTGTTCAGATACTTAGAAACAAATTGACTGCACAATAACTGGGAGCTATATTGATGGAATTTGGTGAAAATAGTCACTCGCTGTTATGTACATGGAGCAAAAATGGGCTCATAAGTAGTTTTACTTTCTTTACAGTTAGCAGTATATGACAGCAACCTGCCTGCTAACCACATAACTTGAATGGAGAATACTGAAGCATGCAGCATGATCAAGTCCCTACATTTGAAGGGTTACAGTGCCTGGAAAATCTATGATGACATATGCCAAATTTTTAGTTAAGTCTGATTCCACAGTATAGTGTAGGGTCTCCTCTTTCTATTGATACCAAAATTATGGAAATCAGCCAATGAATGCCATCACAATGACGTAATAAAATACAGCAAACCTGAAAATGTGGATTTCATCAAAATACAAAATGGATTTTACAGTAGAGAAGATCTTGAGAAGATCTCTTACAATGATGGTCTATGGACAGTCAGTTTAAAGTGGGAGAAATTGGCTTTTTTTGCACAGTGACTATGTAAAGATAGCTTCAGAATCTCATTACAAAATTGTATTCCTAACTCTATCTCTTGTTGGTGATGTTTAAAACTTTTTGTTACTCCCTTGCAACTCTTATCATTTAACAAGGACTAACAAACAAAACCCATGTCAATATAAGATATAAATACATTGAAAATGGTATACATAACTGAAAAAAATCCACATACTGAATCATTCTCTTAAACATGAATTTCAGGATAAAATTTTGCATTGGAGTCCACAAAAACTGGGAGCAAACCTGGAAATTGGGACATTATATTTTTCCAGTTCCAAATTAAGCTTCATTTGAACCTACGTGTAAAACAAGTCGAGAGACACAGCAAACCCCAGGGTTACATACTAAGTTTTCACAAGGGTTTCATACTAAGCTTTCACAAGCGTCAATTCCCTGGGGAAAATATACATGGGAGATGTTAAGTGAATTCATGATCCTACATGGCACATAGGATCAGATTCACAGGGATGTTCTGCTCTAAATAACTGGGTTCACTGGTGTAGACAGGATTTCATACTGGAGTGTAGAACAGTTTTACCAAGAAAATGGGTAGCCTTTTTGAAGAAAATAGGTAACTGAGCCATTTTCATGTATTCATTATAGTGTCACCTTGTTGCACTATGCATCTTTCTAGGGTTTTGCTCATACAGAATAATGATGTGTTGCAACATCACTCAATACGCAGCCTTTACACGTGCTATGAGAAGTAGGCTTAAAATTTCAAGACTTTGTATCGAGAGATGATGCAGTGATGAAATAGCTTGACTCTGAATGCACTATAACCTGTTTCTCTAAAATGAATATTATGCTACAAACAACTGCATGTAAAGGTATTCTGCAATAAAGTAAGAACATAAAAACTGTATGTTTTGATTTCAGATTTATAAGGAAGAAAGACAAATTTTAATTTAAAAAAAGTAAAGTGTAACGAATACAGCTGAGGATCTTAATAAACAAGATGGTTCGCGAACCAGTAGTCTCGCCTGCGTATCGACCGCCTACTTAATCAATCAGTAATGGGGTGGATCCCAAGGGAAAGGTCATACAACGGGGTCACCATTGGCACTTTTGATCGCTGGTCCAAG
>JXSR01S008047.1:120365-130816 GCA_000969725.1 Ophiothrix spiculata
CATAAATTATGCAAATTAGGTACTTAATTAGCATATTTTGCGACGAAAATGTTGCTGGATCTAGATCGGCACCAGGTCTACCCAGTCACCAAATATCATCAACGTAGGGCATGCGGTTTTCAAGATACGCTCCGGACGGCGGACGGCGGACAGAAAATTTCATTGCTATGTCTCTTTCTGAAAATTTTCAGGCGAGACAAAAACCAGGAAAAAAGGGGCCTGCAAAGTTGTGATCAGGGCCTACTGAACAAATCAATGTGATAGGAATAGATTCAATTCTTCTAAGAGCAAATTCTAAGGGCATCCAGATTTGGATAAGAGAACAAACACATTTTAGAAAGACAAGAGTTGCTAAATTACAAACATATAATGCATTATCTATAAGCCGTCTTTTAGATACCCTCCATCATACGGAAGTGTTTGTCAGTAATGGACTCAGCAATGCCATATCACATCAGACGATTCCAAAAGAGGGCGAACTTGACCAGTATAAAAGAAGTTAAGCTGATAAAAGACAATGGGAAGCTTTAGTATCAATATGGAGTGAGGACAGAAATATATTTTGTTTGTTGTGTTTTGCAGAAATGTATCTGAATGTTAGGATAGATGTGGATTGTGAAGCACTTGACCACCACAGGCAACAGAGGTGGGTAAGGAAGCTATTGCTATGCCATTGAGTCTACGCCCTCTCACATGCACTTTTTACATTTTCAGCCACACATAAATAATCCAAACCAAATTTGAGCACTCATACACCCTAACCAATCCATACTTTACAAATTTGCAGACACTGAGAAAAAAATCTGGCAAACTTGATTAGTGCACATTGGAAATATAACAGGGTTTAAACTTGTAAAAGTACGGCAGCTAGGGCACTCTTATATTTTAGGAAGGGTGGGTTTACAGAACTTAATATAATGTGACAACTGGTTATTTAACTGACGTTACATCATGGTTGCTCATCTGCCAGCTATCCCTGGAGTGTCTGTGCTATGGCATATGTAACCTATATCAGCACTTTTTACCAACCCAACATAAATTTTCATATAAACTCACTCGCCAATTTGAAATATTTGCCTCCTGTGTAGGTCTGCCATTTGCAGAATAGCTTTGTTTCACTATTCTAAAGTAGAAATGTATACCTTTATATAAATGTATTTTTTAGCTGCTGAGCTACAGAGCAAAGCTTTTTTCTGAAAATGATAGGTTGAAGCAAACCTTAACAGAGAGCTTGTGTGATTTAGGGGAACAGTGCGGGACTCAGATTCTGTATGTCCCAAGTTTGAGCCCATTACAGCCAATGAGGTCCTTGTGCAAAATGTTTTATCTAAATTGCTTCATCACTCCAAGCTAGTACTGCTCCAAGCACATCAGGGCCGATGGAGAATATCAAGAAAGAAGTGATGGTAGGTTTGCACCAAATGGGCATGTGGTAGCAAATAATCTATTGAATTTAGTGGATTGAATTTCCTGATAATAGTGTAATAATTAGGGCTAGCACTATGAATCCTTTCGGAAGAGTGTAATATTAATGCTGGTTATTATAAAAGTCCTGTCACTAAACCAGGGCTCTGGTACCAATCTTTATTACTGATCTTATCAAGCTTTTACCATTTGCATAAAAAAGACACTCGGTAGACAATGTGGACCCGGCTTGTTCATATATATCAAGAATTTGAGCATATGTGTTTTTGTGTAACATATGCCATTTTATGTTTGTCGCCAATCTTTTATTCAATGTATTTTTACTAAAATGAATCAAGAAATTTTCAATTTTGTGGTATTGTTAATCAATAAGGACAATATCTTTTTCTAAAAATCAGCAATTTTTCAAAAACATATGGTCAAAAATACCATGTGTAATATCACAGCAGTTCTACATAGCCAGTGTCCAAAATATAAGGAGAAACAACTTAATGGCAGCATGCCTGAGGTGATCCACTTTCCAAATATGACAGTCATATCCAAATCTTATCTTTTCCCTGAGAGAACTACACACCACCATAGCTCTATCTGTAGGCAATACAGACATTTTACTTGGCCTTGTATCAATCAATTAATAAATGCATGGTGTAACCTGGTATCAAGATCCAATCTGAAGACTACAGCGGACTTTCAAATTGGGTGTGACCTAACCCACACTTAGTTCTTCCCAATCTAAATATTATCAGACCTTGAATCAACACTTTACCAAAGTACACAAATATGGTTAGTGAACTTTCAGCATATAAAGCTTTAGGGTGAAATTAAGAGAGAAAATATTAGACTCTCCTTAACCGTACCTAGGGGAGTCATACATGCATGGACAGGATACGCATATATAGTGTCCAATACCCCTTTTTTACACCTCCTTGGTCATTCTTACACCTCTTGTTACAGCATTATTCAGTTATTGAGACCCACTGAATAAAATTTGACTCCTAACAAAGAATTCTGTGAACAATTCAGAGAAGTTTCAACTCTGAAGACTAAATTTAGGCATTATTTTTTTTTAAGTTTATCTGTCTCTCTGAAAGGTTGGGATTTAATTTTCAATTACCTTACACAAAAATTCAGTTCCTTTAATCCACATTTTAGCCCTCCGCACTTGACATTCCTATCCCCTCAACACTGAGTACCCCCAGACATTTTGAGACTGTCTCATCCATCTTTGTCAGGGACATAACTTTGTATGTCTCAGTCAACACACAGTGTCTCATCTTTAGGACCGAGGGTCTTCAGAGGGATTTTAAATCTTTCTGCAATAAACTGATGGCCATTCTCATATATTATGGTAGCTTCCCAAAATATGATATCGTGCCCAAGGCTTGTCGCTATAGCTTCTGATTAATCTTTTTGACATGGTAGATTAGCTGTTAGGGTCACGATGATTGGTCAAAAATGATGAAAAGAGATAAACGATACCCCAGTGTTAGTTTTTTCTTAAAGAAATGAGTTGTAATTTGATAGTGTCCAATACTACAGGAAGCATGGTCTGATGATTTTTGAGACTGGCCTTCAGGTACACAGCCATAGAGACTGCATAGTCATAGAGGCCTCACTGGCCTGGGATTCCTGGTCAAATGGTTGCACTGTGCTTCCACCGATAGCATAATCTGAAGATTTTCCATATCATCACTATCAAACAATCTTTTATATGAACTGCTATTATTTTATACATGTACCTAAAACCACAACACATGGTTATGATGTTAAAGTTGTCCCTTTCAAGCTTAAATTTCTCAGAAATTTATTTTCAACTACCTATTTGAGGGCAGCATGAAGTAGAAAAGTGCAGGATTCTGAATCTGTAGGTCATGAGTTCAAGCCCTGCTATAGTCAATGGCCAGGTGTTGTACGCTGTTATCGATTGTCAAAATTGTTGAACACTGACCAAGCTTTTGATGTCGTTATCCAAAAATCGATAACATTAAACATAGCATTCATTAACTTATGACTCTACTTCTCATCTCCGTAATGTTATGAAGGGTTTGACTTTTCCCTGTGTAAAATTCCTATCTCTTAAGATGAATTCTAAGCTTATGAAGGGTTTTTATGTCTGTGTGAAATCAAGTTCAAAATCCTTCATAGCTATGATGCAAACCAGGTGTGAATGAATCATGATTTAACTATATGCGCTAAGGAATTACATAACCATTTCACTAAATCAATTCCATAATCATTTCACTCACCTCGTTAAGTGAAATAACAGCTTTATAATAGACCTATCATTAGAGACCTAATTTCCATAAGTTAATAAGACTGGGGATGGTTCAGATATTTATTTTAAAGTTCATTTACACAAATACTTTAGTGATAAGGGTCACATATTAGCATTGAAGATATCAGCGTTTAGGGTGCAATCTGGAAACAATTTCTACAGGATGATAACATGCTAAAGTATGTAAGTGGCCCAGGGACATTGCTTACTTGAAATTAAAAGCTTGACTGCCACAGTTCAAAATTGTAAAACATGTTGTCCCCTTGATGCAGCTACGTAAATAGACAGCTTCTCTAAAACGACCTTACCTTACATCACATCGCCACCATTTGAATTTTCCCCATTATAAATTTCTTATAGATGCATTATGCATGTTTCAAATGGTTTTTATGTTTGCATTAAATCCATTCAAATTTCTTTGTAGCAATTATATAAAATCAGCCACAGGTCTGTTTGAATCATCATGAAAGTGATATAACTACATGCGCCAAGAAATTACATAACCATTTCACTAAACGAAGTCCATAATCATTTCACTCACCTCGTTAGGTGAAATAACAGCTTTATAAGACCTATCATTAGTCCTCGCATGCAGAGTTTCTTGGGATGCCGCCAGCTCCAAGAATAACCAGATGTGACTGATATTTGATTTATGGGTTACAGTGTGTCAGGGTTTTCCTTTCTGTCCAGTGCAGGTGTACTTCAAGGTCTGTAAGCATGACAAGGTAGAACAGACTGGTGAAATGAGGTAATGCTTGTTGGATGACGAATGGGTTATTTCATGGTTGGTATAATGGTTAGTTTAAAAATCTTGAAAAGGTTCACAAGACCTAATTTCCATAAGTTTATTTAACTGTGGGTGGTACAGATATTTATTTGAAAGTTCAATTAGATAAATAAAATACTCGAACAGGATTCAAAAATTATTGAGGAGAAATAAAATTCATATTAAATAAGGACTACTCTTTGTCATCCTATATTTTTATGTTCTTATTTAATTGCAGAATACCTTTACATTTCAGACGGGATGAAGCCAATATGGAACAGTGCAGGACACCGAATCAGTGGGTCACGAGTTCGAGTCCCACTACGACCAATGGGTTATGTCCCAATATAATCTAAGTTATAACCTAAAGTGCTCATAGGTAGCTCGATCATCAAATTGGCCTTTGCTGCAGTCAAAATCTAGTTTGTGATGATTTCCTTATAATGGGTAGTAATAATGGCCAGCATCATGAGCGTCTTCTGGCTGATACCGGCACTTACTAAATGTCCATTACTAGGGGTTCCAAAAGGCAAATCCCCATAATGGTTTTAATGATTTTTTTTCAGCATAGGGGTGTAAATTGTAACAAAAGATTTTTAGTGACATTTTTACGTCACCCTCATTAATATTCATAAGCCTAAATTGCATATGATATTATATGCATATAATTTGTGTGTGTGTCTCAAAAAAAAAAGCTTGGTCCTTTCTCTGTACAATGGTATATGTATTGCCTTGATTGATCACTATTTTACCTCTCTAACATAAGAATAATGCATGGAGGCATTTTAAACACTAAAAATTATCAAGAAAAGACATGGCTAAATCAAGCACATGCACTTTACTTTTGGGTGCTTGCAAATTCTGGAAACCACAAGGGTAAAGTAGGATGAGAATTCCAGGAACTGAGTAAAATCCCAGTGAATCACTCCTACAGGACTTACAACAAGACTACAGAACGAATACTTGACAGGCTTAATTACAGAATTAGTCGCAAACTAACCGCAACTTTAATGCTTCTATGCAATGAACCAATGGCAGACAAGCATTGCAGTAGACTCAGAACAACCAAACCACCCTGAATCCATCCCTGGAGAAATGAATGCCGATGACAAACGCAATGGTCTGGTCTGATGAGGTGTTCAAATTGCCCATCCCTAAACTAAAGGAATCAAGTTCTTTACATACAAAACAGAATTTGTTGATTTGAAAATGTAATTATAACCACAAAACCCTGGAATGATAGCATTTTGAAAATGGTTTCCACAGAAACAGTAATGATACAAGCGGCAAAGAATCTGGTCAAGGGTGGACTGGCTTTTGCAACAAGTTATGGAAAAAATAAAAACTCTCATTGGGTTTATAGTATATGGCAAGTAATATTGCTATTTTGGGAGGCTGAATCAATGGAATGGTAAGAAACTTTATGATTTGGATGAACATTTTGATGACCTTTGAGATAATAGAATTACATGAGATATTGTGGGAAATGTGATTAATCTGGTTGAGTTCAATGCATATTTTGGGTCATTATAGCATTGCATGGGTACATGATGGGCTAGCCTTATTGGCTACTTTGAAGATCCAGTGTGGACACTTGTTTTTATGCATTTGTAGCCTGGGGGCACTCAACTTTGAAAGTGGTATCTATGTCAGGCACAAAGTGTCGAAATTGGGGTGAAGTGAATGGATTTTCTGAAAAAACTGACCTTTTTGGGGGTCTAGTGAACTGATATTCTGACCAAAATTAGCCTTCTGTGCTGAAAATTGCTGCATTCCCAGGTCAAATTTTGAAGTTGGAGCTAAAATTTTGTATTTTTTTCTCAAAAAAAGGATCTGAACTGAATCATGCTGAAAATGGGGATGTAGTGAGCGGCCTGAAAAAAGGGAGTCTTGACCGCCGGACATAGGTATTCTGCTCGCACATATACGAGTGACCCCCTCCAGTTTGTATGTGTTTGTTATTTTTTTGTCACAAGTGTGGACAAAAAGAAAGACCGTCTCATACACAGTATGCATGGTAAGGAGTTACTTTTGCAACATAGCCCTATATGAGGAGCACAGATGTTTTAGGTTGTCAGGAAAAATATGAAAATGAACAACCTAAATTAAAAAAGTAGGCCAAAATATAGTTAAACAAAAACTTTATGCATTTAATGAAAAAAAGATTTCAACATTTAAAATAGCTCATTTAAAATAAAATGTACAGAAGTGGTACATTTCAAGTCAAGTATCATTTTACCTATGTAGCACGATGCACACATCTTAATCACCAACAAACAATCTTTTAAATGAACTGCTATTACTTTATACATGTATCTGAAACCACAACACATGGTTATGATGAAAAATTGTCCCTATCAAGCTTAAATGGAATTTATTTTCAACTACCAATATTAGGGGGCAGCATGAAACAGAAAAGTGTAGGATTCTTAACCCGTAGGTCATGAGTTCAAGCCCGGCTATACTTTGACCAACACCAAATAGGCAGGCCTCTTCACACAGTGAATTGATACAGATAAGCGTGCACGTAGCTGAACACAGCGCAACTGCAGGAGATGCAGCGCGCGTAGTACATGTGACTTGCGTGTCAGTATCTATGGAGCGCATGAAAGTGGGATTATAGTTACTTGCGGAAGAAGAAAAGCCTCATAATTCCCGCCTATTTAGTGTTGATCAAAGTATAGGTAGGTGTTGTACACTGTTATCGATTGTCAAAATTGTTGAACATTGACCAAACTTTTGATGTCGTTATACAAAAATGCCCCAATCGATAACATTAAACATAGCATTCATTAACTTATGACTCTACCTTTCATCTCTGTAAAGTTATGAAGGGTTTGAATTTTCCCTATGTAAAATTGCTATTTTTAAAGATGAATTCTAAGCTTATGAAGGGTTTTTACGTCTGTGTGAAATCAAGTTCAAAATCCTTCATAGCTACGATGCAAAACAGGTCTGAATGAATCATAATTTAACTATATGCGCTAAGAAATTACATAACCATTTCACTAAATCAATTCCATAATCATTTCACTCACCTCGCTATGTGAAATAACAGCTTTATAATAGACCTATCATTAGAGACCTAATTTCCATAAGTTTATAAGACTGTGGATGGTTCAGATGTTTATTTGAAAGTTCATTAGACAAACACTTTAGTGATAAGGGTCACAAATTAGCATTGAAGATATCCGCCTAAGTTAGGGTGCAATCTGGAAATAATTTCTACATGATGATAACATGCTAAAGTATGTAAGTGGCCCAGGGACCTTGCTTACTTGAAATTAAAAGCTTGTCTCTCACAGTTCAAAAATTGTAAAATATATTGTCCCCCTTGATGCAGCTACGTAAATAGACAACTTCTCTGAAATGACCTTACCTTACATCACATCGCCACCATTCATAACATTACAAAGGGTTTGAATTTTCCCCATTCTAAATTTCTTATAGATGCATTATGCACGTTACAAATGGTTTTTATGTTTGCGTTATTAAAATCCATTTCAAATTTCTTTGCAACTATTATATCAAATCAGCCACAGGTCTGTTTGAATCATCATGAAAGTGATATAACTACAAGCGCCAAGAAATTACATAACCATTTAGCTAAATAAATGCCATAATCATTTCACTCACCTCGTCAGGTGAATAACAGCTTTATAATAAACCTATCATTAGTCCTTGCATGCAGAGTTTCTTGGGATGTCGCCAGCTCCAAGAATAACCAGATGTGACTGAAATTTGATTTATGGGGTTACAGTCTGTCAGGGTTTTTCCTTTCTGTCCAGTGCAGGTGTACTTCAAGGTCTGTAAGCATGACAAGGTAGAACAGACTGGTGAAATGAGCAAATGCTTGTTGGATGACAAATGGTTTATTTCATGCTTGGTAAACTATGTGGATGGTTAGTTTAAAAATCTTGAAAAGGTTCACAAGACCTAATTTCCATAAGTTTATTTAACTGTGGGTGGTACAGATATTTATTTGAAAGTTCAATTAGATAAATAAAATACTCGAACAGGATTCAAAAATTATTGAGGAGAAATAAAATTCATATTAAATAAGGACTACTCTTTGTCATCCTATATTTTTATGTTCTTATTTAATTGCAGAATACCTTTACATTTCAGACGGGATGAAGCCAATATGGAACAGTGCAGGACACCGAATCAGTGGGTCACGAGTTCGAGTCCCACTACGACCAATGGGTTATGTCCCAATATAATCTAAGTTATAACCTAAAGTGCTCATAGGTAGCTCGATCATCAAATTGGCCTTTGCTGCAGTCAAAATCTAGTTTGTGATGATTTCCTTATAATGGGTAGTAATAATGGCCAGCATCATGAGCGTCTTCTGGCTGATACCGGCACTTACTAAATGTCCATTACTAGGGGTTCCAAAAGGCAAATCCCCATAATGGTTTTAATGATTTTTTTTCAGCATAGGGGTGTAAATTGTAACAAAAGATTTTTAGTGACATTTTTACGTCACCCTCATTAATATTCATAAGCCTAAATTGCATATGATATTATATGCATATAATTTGTGTGTGTGTCTCAAAAAAAAAAGCTTGGTCCTTTCTCTGTACAATGGTATATGTATTGCCTTGATTGATCACTATTTTACCTCTCTAACATAAGAATAATTCATGGAGGCATTTTAAACACTAAAAATTATCAAGAAAAGACATGGCTAAATCAAGCACATGCACTTTACTTTTGGGTGCTTGCAAATTCTGGAAACCACAAGGGTAAAGTAGGATGAGAATTCCAGGAACTGAGTAAAATCCCAGTGAATCACTCCTATAGGACTTACAACAAGACTACAGAATGAATACTTGACAGGCTTAATTACAGAATTAGTCGCAAACTAACCGCAACTTTAATGCTTCTATGCAATGAACCAATGGCAGACAAGCATTGCAGTAGACTCAGAACAACCATACCACCCTGAATCCATCCCTGGAGAAATGAATACCGATGACAAACGCAATGGTCTGGTCTGATGAGGTGTTCAAATTGCCCATCCCTAAAGGAATCAAGTTCTTTACATACAAAACAGAATTTGTTGATTTGAAAATATAAATATAACCACAAAACCCTGGAAAGATAGCATTTTTAAAATGGTTTCCAAAGAAACAGTAATGATACAAGCGGCAACGAATCTGGTCAAGGGTGGACTGGGTTTTGCAACAGGTTGTGGAAAAAATAAAAACACTCATTGGGATTATAGTATATGGCAAGTAATATTGCTATTTTGGGAGGCTGAATCAATGGAATTGCAAGAAACTTTATGATTTGGATGAACATTTTGATGACCTTTGAGATAATAGAATTACATAAGCTCGTGTGGTCTAGTGCAGGAATCCAAATTGGTTGGTCGCGAGTTCGAGCCCCGCTACGGCCAACAGGTTATGTCCTTGGGCAAGGCATTTAATCTTGATTGCTTCGTCGATCCGAGCGATATTGGGGAGCTGTTATGGGAACATTACAATCTAATTGCAGATAGGGTGTGCGTATCGGCCATGCAGCCACCCTAGTTGAAGCAAAATGAATTAATTATGTGACGGTTTCCTGATGGTAGCGTAATAATAAATGGCGACGGCGCTTTGCATGTATAGTAAAAGGCGCTATACAAATCCCATTATTATTATTATTATACAAGATATTGTGGGAAATGTGATTAATCTGGTTGAGTTCAATGCATATTTTGGGTCATTATAGCATTTCATGGGTACATGATGGGCTAGCCTTATTGAAGATCCAGTGTGGACACTTGTTTTTATGCATTTGTAGCCTGGGGGCACTCAACTTTGAAAGTGGTATCTATGTCAGGCACAAAGCGTCGAAATTGGGGTGAAGTGAATGGATTTTCTGAAAAAAACTGACCTTATTGGGGGTCTAGTGAACTGATATTCTGACCAAAATTAGCCTTCTGTGCTGAAAATTGCTGCATTCCCAGGTCAAATTTTGAAGTTGGAGCTAAAA
>JXSR01S008047.1:134655-182572 GCA_000969725.1 Ophiothrix spiculata
AATTAAATCTCAAGCTATCTTTTAAAAACAGTCGGTGACCCCTTGACATTCACAATTGACCAGCCAAAAAATTAAAATTCTATATGTAGCAAATATGTGAAAAATCAGCACTTTTTAGTATAGGAAAACACACATTAAAAGTTTCTTCACTAAAGGCCTGTTGAGTTGGGAGCACTCGATACTATTAATTTCGTGGTATATTTTTGTGTTGTTCGGCGCTTATCGGGAAGACAATACTTAAAAAACAAGTGTGAACATTGAGTTTTATGTATCAGGCGCAAGTTTTACGCTTAGTTACCATGCGCGCGTTTTGTCAAAATCTTTCCCTGACCAACAAATTCTGTAACACTGCACTCTAAATTCTAAATTAACACCACGATCATTTTGAAGCGTGATCAAATATTAAGTATTAATATTAAGTAGTCAAATATTTGTATAACAAAGTATATAAAATAGAAATAGTTTGCTTCTGATATGTAACAATTCACCCCTTCTCTCAAATAACTGATTTTTATTTATCTTGATTCAAAGTTGAATATATTTGGCATATTTCATGTTTTTATTCGCTATGAATCACTTATAAGAATTTGGCATGTCTTCCTTGTACATTTCCTGTGACCTCAGGCCTGTAATTGTAAAATAAACGCAAGTCAAATCCTATAAGAGCAAAGAAATCTTTAAGTCTTACACCAAACACAGTGCATTTCATTCCTGTCATAAAATTAACTAGTAATGATAAAGTACATGATAAGCCACTGAGATGTACTTTTCCTCAAAACGTGGCTGTGTATGATTCAAAATCTATTTAGGTATAACAAGGTGTTAAAGGAAAGTTGTGATGGAAGAAAATGAAATGTTTTTCCTGGTTTAAGAATAGTTTGAAGTTTGACTTATGTTGCTGCAGCAAGTTGAAACAGCAATGATTATAGGTTAATAAATGCGCATTTCATACGCAAGTGAAATGGGACAAAATCAATGCATACGTGGTCAATTTTGATGCGTCCAATTCACGAGGCCCGTAGGGGCCGAGTGCATTGGACAGCAATCAAAATTTACCGCAAGTGCATTGATTTTGTATCATTTTACGAGCATAATGGAATGCAAATTTATTAATCTAATTCATACACGACAGAAAAATAATATTGTATCTTTTGTGAAAAGAAATAAGGCCTTTAATATAACCATCAAAATCCAAAACTTCTCGTAACTAAATAAATAACCACTGACAAAAACAATGAAACATTCATACGCACTAAACGCCTGCTACGCAAACAGGGACGAGACAAGCGCAGTGCATTGTGAAGATCCACTGCACTCCGCGTAATTTATATTCTTGCATTCTGATTGGCTAGGTGACACGCGGAGCACACGCGGAGTGTATGAATTTAAATTAAAACAAAAAATGCAGATAGTTAAAGTGTTTTGGTTTCAGAGTAGTTGTCACAGTTGTAGCTTGTAGTTAGGTCAGATGACCAAGCATTTGCAATTTTGAGCTGTCATTATGGAGCACGAAACATTTGCATATTGCCAATTAACCACAATGGTCTGTCACAAGAAAAGTGTAATTTATTCCAACGCAAAACAATGTGTCGTTTCGAACATCAGGATAAGGTAAATTGTCTGCTATACACGTGTATGCCACAAATTTTCCAGGTGTGACAAGGTTGAGTTTGTGCATTGAAATTTTGACATCATGCTGGTTGCATGAGCACCACAACAGGCACTCTGATTTTATGGACATTTGGATACCTGCTTTATGCTTCCTTGCTCTGTAATTCCAAATACACATATGCAATACAGATCTTGCATGTTGCTGCGATGGTTTGTCGTGAGAAAAGTTGAATTTATTCCAACGCACTCAAAAGGATGTGTTGTCGTGACCATCTTGACAAGGTTATAAACTTATTGTGCTTTCCGCAAATATTTCAAGATGCAACAAGGTCAAGTTTACGCACTTTAAATTTTTGACGTCAAACTGGTCCTTCGACCACCAAGACAGACACTCTAAAACCAGCTTTACTCCTAAGTGCAGTTTTGGCCATGCAGCACCTGAGAGTGGCTTGAATACTTAAATATAAGTTCCATCGTCAACGCTATTGCACTGGTATGTCTCCTCTTAATCTTTAATCTGTGATGTTACCTTAACAATGTGACAACCAGGATACACTCTTGAAGTTCTGGTTCCGGTTCCTCCTTAGAATGGCTCACATGAGCTTTTGGTTGTATTAGTATGCTTTATTAACCTAAAGGCCAATTATTAACTTTCACCAGGTTCACCAAGATCAAAATATTTAGAATGCCACTTTATAATATATTATAGCTGGTTTTAATATACAATAATTTTAAGCCTTTCTTTAATCTATTTAAGTGTTGACAAGGGCTTTTATGATACATCGTGATCCAATAAATGGGTTGACGCTTCAAAAGGAAATGGTTATGAATCAGATGACACATCAATGTTTCACTTTATCAACTCATTTCAATCCTTCAAACTTGTAAAGAAAAAATTTTTAATCAAGTTTCCTTAACACTAACAGTTCATATATGATAAGAAAGTAAGGGTGAAGGAAATATGTGACCGTACATCCCCGAAGCTTGTCATGGAGTAAAAGGTGAAACTAAGAGAAATCCGTCCAAAGATTAGCAAGGCCTATGTTTTCTGTTGATGGTCCTCAAAACATACAAATAATGTTCTTATTTTCAATCATTTTCTTAAAATGAAACTTTGCAGGTGATTTGAAGTAAGCATAAAGATTGTGAATATCAAAAAAAAAAACAATTTTGGCATATTATGACCTTTGCATGTATTTACACATGTAGTGCAAAATGAAGTTTGCTCAATTTACAGGGTGTTATAGTATTTTTAATAATCAAATTTCTCCCTTCGCGGGTTTTTTGGAGAACGACACTTGTTGCTAAGGTGTTTTGTGTGAAAGTCGCACGTATTTACAGCATGTGATTGGCCTTATTCCAGTGCTAGTAAAGCCCTGACGATAGCGCGCGTTATGCTTGAGTTAAATGATGCAGTACGCAGGGAAATTTAATAAATGAAAACACTATAGAGATGAACGAATACGAATACACAATTGCGTTCCCCGTACCTGGGGCATGAATTCTGAACTGCTTGCATACTGGGCACTTTGGCTTCCTGCTCAAGCATTGTAAACTAAATGTCACAAAAAATGAACCCAAATAACAAGATTAATAACAAGATACGTGTTGTTGGGTAAAGTTAGGTTTTAAACGCTACTTACTTCGATAATCACTAAGGACTGCAAGATTGCCGTACTTAAGTTACTCAACCATACATATATGCAAATACCACTGTGAAAATATAAAAGGAGACATGTATTTTTTTAAGTTGTTAACATGTTTTAACATGTGAATGGTATTCATTAAATGGAATCATCTGCTTTCCCATCAACTTGATTAACCATACCTGAATTGCACTATGTCTCAAATCAATATTTCAAACCTCCAACTCATTTTCCCTGAGCATTTTACACATTATGAAAATATTATTTTATGAATGAATCAGAATAAATTAATGTGCATTCCATTTTGAGAAATGTGTCAAAATTAATACAAATAATTGCATCGAATTTGGTTCACTGTCCAATCTACTTCTCCTACAGGCCTGTGTATTATACATTCCCGCTCGAAAGTATTTCTCATTTTTTATAATAAACGACCTAAAATTATCAAAGATTCATACTAGTATAGGTAACTTATCTATTCAGTATGATTAAATCAATGTTTGTTTTAAAATTTAATCTTCCAATTGCAATTCCAGATTAGTTAGTTCTATAATTATATAATAAAATGAAAACCTTTTGAGATATGGCTGAATAAAGTTTTTGTGCGGAAATACTTTCGAGTGGGAGTGTAGTCACATTTTTTTAACCTATTTAGCCAACACTTCAATGATAAGACTAAAAGTTGTTTTGTCACATATAGAATTTCTTTTACTTAAAATATCTTTGTTATTGTTAAAAAATATATAGGTCTGAATTTAGGATTGTTTTTACGGTGCATTCTTTATTTCATTCAACACACCCAAAAAGCCTTCTCTTACTGTTGCATAGTAACTAAAATCTGTATGTAAACAACAATGGTAACCAAGCAACAAAAGCCTTATTCTTATCTAATCACACAATTTTATGGGCAATATTCCAATAAGTAAGAGTCCCAATGTGTAATATGAAAACTGATATCTTGAATTGAAATTGGGGACTTGCAATCACTTCTATAATTGTAACCCATATTGATGTTTTGGGTCTGAAGTTAAACCTAATACATCAATGACTGAACATGCTGGGACAATTTTCTCTTTTCGTGTTTGTCCAATTTGACACGTTTGACCATTACTGTAACACTACCTTCCAAAATGTACCCAATAACCAAACGGTGTGTGTAAAGTTAAAAAGTCTGAAAATGTTGATGGCTTGTGACTAATCATCCATTTTGATGTCTGCAACCCCAGTGATAAAATTGATGTAAGCTTACTTCCTGTATAATGTGACTCATTGTTGCCCAAACCAAAAAGTTGGCCCAGGGCAATGTGCAACCTTAATGTTGTAGCTTGTCAACATAAAATTGTCAAGATGTTGCCTTTACCATTAAATCTGATTACAACATACATTTATCTTCTACAGGTTGAATATGGTACTTTGGACAATTAAGTGACTTCAGTCTTCAGTGCTTCTACTCCAGCATAGCTTCTGCTTGTCCTAGGAGGTTCTATATACAGTGCTGTGCGAATGTGCTACGGGTGCTCAAGAAGAATTTGATGCAAGTAAATAATATGCCAAACTAAAACTTTTGATGGGTTGGTGTAGGTTGCATCTCCTCAGAACTGGTAGAGTTTGTAAATGGCTATAATGTGGGCATTGTGTCACCACTTCAACTGGAAGTCTGTTCCACGCAGGTATGATGCCAACAAAGGAGGAGTATCTTATGATTCTTGACTGTATGGATTGGTAGCTTAGGTTGTGTGAAGCTCTGCCTTGGTGGATTCTTGGTATGACACATGGTGGAGATGGTATATTAGGCCCTGTATCCATTGGATGTTCACTGGTGCCACATGCCCGCAATTATCCCTAATTGTCATGCGAAACACACAGGAAACATATGCTTTAAACAAGGTCACTGATACGGTCTCTAAGCAAAATAAAGGTTAATTGTCTGCAGCGCGTGACAAATGGGCAAAATTGCGGGAATACGGCACTAGGGAACAGCCAATGAATACAGGGCCTTAAACAGCCATTGTGGATCTTGTAAAACATTAAGCTCTGGTTCAGGAGTCTACGGGTAGCAAGGGTGTGCCATTGCAGAATATGGTGCATAGAAGACACGTTGACAGTTCTGTCATGGTTGTTGCAGACGAATCTAGCTGCCTATCTCTGGACTCCTTCAATCTTATTCATTTGACTACATTGCATCAAACGCAAAGGATTATTTGACATCTATTTTTTCAAGTTATTGGTTGTTAAAAGTTACACCTTCAGTCCTTTTCTAAACTGCTGCTTTATAATGTAGAATAAATACATTGGGTCTACAAATATTTCCTACAAAAGTACAACAAATACAATCCTGTGCAATCATTTTAATAACCAGACTTTAGATAAACTCTGCCACTTCTCTTACTAGATAAAGACATCATTCATCATGACCTCCACTAAACGATGTGGTTGTTAGCAACCAATAAAGCATATTCATTTACGGAAGAACATCTCTACATTATACATCCTTGACAGAAAACCTGTTTTTACAATTAATGCACACGACTATCATTTTTAGCAGAAAAAATCTTTCTTCCTCCTTGATAGATAAGAAAGCTTCAAGTATAGAAATGGGGGCTGCATTAGGGTACAAATTGATGCTGTGATTAGTAACGTGAGAATAGCATTGCTAAATCCTACGTGACTTACCCAGGTATTCCCCAGACTGATGCCTTCCTTCCTTGGCATAAAGCCTGGCCGTGATCCAGTTCTGGGTGCAAGGTGGTTCAGCTATCTAGAAGATTGCTTGCATGTACAAAACCCAGCTTATATGTGCTGTAAGCTAACCTGGTAAAAAGAAGAAGAATATCCCTTTACATAATGTCCTGAAATGCTAGCCAAATTCTCAGGCTACATTTGATAATGCTACGTCAGGATTTTTAAAAGATTTTCTTTAACGTCATCAATTTTTATTCTAATTTTTTGGCTGTTCATATTCTTGCAATAACCTACATCAAATTCTAATCTTCTATGACCTGTTGATAACCAAACTTCAGATAAACTCCGCTAATTATCCTTCTATACTAGATAATGACACCATTCAACAGGATCTCCATCAAACATTTAAATTAATACAATAAGTCAACAACTATGGCCTACGACAAATACCTATCCACTCAAATCTTTTTAATGGCAAGATTTCAGATAAACTCTGCCGGTTCTCATACTTTACTAGATAAAGACATCATTCATCATAAACTCCACCAATCGATGCGGTTGTTAGCAACCAATAAAGCATATCCATTTACGGAAGAACATCTCAACATTATACATCCCTCGACAGAAAACCTGTTTTTACAATTAATGCACACGACTATTATCTTTACCACAAAAAAATCTTTCTTCCTCCTTGATAGATAAGAAAGCTGCAAGTATAGAAATGGGGGCTGTATTAGGGTACAAATTGATCCTGTGATTAGTAACGTGAGAATAGCATTGCTAAATCCTACGTGACTTACCCAGGTATTCCCCAGACTGATGCCTTCCTTCCTTGGCATAAAGCCTGGCCGTGATCCAGTTCTGGGTGCAAGGTGGTTCAGCTATCTAGAAGATTGCTTGCATGTACAAAACCCAGCTTATATGTGCTGTAAGCTAACCTGGTAAAAAAAAAAGAACATTCCTATACATAATATCCTGAATTTATGACCCTTGACAATTTCTCAGGCTACATTTGAAAATGCTACATCAGAATTTTTTAATGATTTTTGTTAACAACTTCAATTTTTATTTAAAGTTATTGGCTGTTCATATTCTTGCAATAACCTACAACAAATTCTAATCTTCTATGACCTGTTGATAACCAAACTTCAGATAAACTCCGCTAATTGTCCTTCTATACTAGATAATGACAGCATTCAACAGGATCTCCATCAAACATTTAAATTAATACAATAAGTCTACAACTATGGCCTACGACAAATACCTATCCACTCAAATCTTTTAAATGGCAAGATTTCAGATACACTCTACCGGTTCTCATACTTTACTAGATAAAGACATCATTCATCATGAACTCCGTGAATTGATGCGGTTGTTAGCAACCAATAAAGCATATCCATTTAAGGAAGAATATCTCAACATTATACATCCCTCGACAGAAAACCTGTTTTTACAATTAATGCACACAACTATCATTTTTAGCAGAAAAAATGCTCTCTTCCTCCTTGATAGATAAGAAAAGCTGTAAGTATAGAAATGGGGGCTGCATTTGGGTACAAATTGATCCTGTGATTAGTAACGTGAGAATAGCATTGCTAAATCCTACGTGACTTACCCAGGTATTCCCCAGACTGATGCCTTCCTTCCTTGGCATAAAGCCTTCTAGAAGGTTGCTTGCATGTACAAAACCCAGCTTATATGTGATGTAAGCTAACCTGGTAAAAAGAAAAATAACATTCCTTTACATAATGTCCTGAAATGCTTGCCAAATTCTCAGGCTACATTTGATAATGCTACGTCAGGATTTTTGAAAGATTTTCTTTAAACATCTTCAATTTTTATTCAATTTTTTGGCTGTTCATATTCTTGCAATAACCTACAACAAATTCTAATCTTCTATGACCTGTTGATAACCAAACTTCAGATAAACTCCGCTAATTCTCATTGTATACTAGATAATGACAGCATTCAACAGGATCTACATCAAACATTTCAATTAATACAACAAGTCTACAACTATGTGGCCTACGACAAATACCTATCCACTCAAATCTTTTTAATAGCAAGATTTCAGATAAACTCTGCCGGTTCTCATACTTTACTAGATAAAGACATCATTCATCATAAACTCCACCAATCGATGCGGTTGTTAGCAACCAATAAAGCATATCCATTTACGGAAGAACATCTCAACATTATACATCCCTTGACAGAAAACCTGTTTTTACAATTAATGCACACAACTATCATTTTTAGCAGAAAAAATCTTTTCTTCCTCCTTGATAGATAAGAAAGCTGCAAGTATAGAAATGGGGCTGCATTACGATACAAATTGATCCTGTGATTAGTAACGTGAGAATAGCATTGCTAAATCCTACGTGACTTACCCAGGTATTCCCCAGACTGATGTTTTCCTTCCTTGGTATAAAGCCTGGCAGTGATCCAGATCTGGGTGCCAGGTAGTTCAGCTATCTAGAAGATCACTTGCATGTACAAAACCAGCTTATGTGCTGTAGGCTAACCTGGTAAAAAGAAGAAGAATATTTCTTTACATTATGTCCTGAAATTATGGCCCTTGACAAATTCTCAGGCTACATTTGATAATGCTACATCAGAATTTTTGAAAGATATTTGTTAACATCTTCAATTTTTATTCAATTTATTTGGCTGTTCATATTCTTCCTGCAATAACCTACAACAAATTCTAATCTTCTATGACCTGTTGACAACCAAACTTCAGATGAACTCAGCTAATTCTTCGTCTATATTAAATAATGACAGCATTCAACTGGGTCTCCATCAAACATTTTTTTAATCTGGCTGTTCATAATGTAGAATGAATACAATAAGTCTACACCTATCGCCTATGACAAATACCTATCCACTCAAATCTTTTCAATGGCAAGATTTCAGATAAACTCTGCCGGTTCTCATACTTTACTAGATAAAGACATCATTCATCAGGAACTCCATGAATCGATACGGTTGTTAGCAACCAATAAAGCATATCCATTTACGGAAGAACATCTCAACATTATACATCCCTTGACAGAAAACCTGTTTTTACAATTAATGCACATGACTATTATCCTTACCGGTACCACAAAAAAATCTTTCTTCCTCCTTGATAGATAAGAAAGCTACAAGTATAGAAATGGGGGCTGCATTAGGGTACAAATTGATCCTGTGATTAGTAACGTGAGAATAGCATTGCTAAATCCTACGTGACTTACCCAGGTATTCCCCAGACTGATGTTTTCCTTCCTTGGCATAAAGCCTGGCAGTGATCACAGTTCTGGGTGCAAGGTGGTTCAGCTATCTAGAAGTTTGCTTGCATGTACAAAACCCAGCTTATATGTGCTGTAAGCTAATTACCTGGTAAAAAGAAGAAGAATATCCCTTTACATAATGTCCTGAAATGCTTGCCAAATTCTCAGGCTACATTTGATAATGCTACATCAGGATTTTTGAAAGATTTTCTTTAACATCTTCAATTTTTATTCAAATTTTTTGGTTGTTCATATTCTTGCAATTACCTACAACAAATTCTATTCAACAACTCACTGTATCTTCTTATACGGGAGCGCGCCGTTGTTGATTCGTGATGAATCCACAGTTGATATTCAAATAAGCGCGTCACGCACGGCACAGCGTACACGGAGGTGCGTTTATGCAGTGCACAGAAATCGACGCATTGTTCATCGCGCGCTGGGAACTTGAGCAAGTGCAAGGACTGGCGCTTGGGAACAGTTGAACACGACAAAGCAACAATCATTTAAAAACTAGCCCTTTGTTTTTGATTCTTCAAAGTATTTTATTGAGATTAGTATCTGTTAAATTGAAAACATTTAGAATTTAATTCATACGTTTTCAGGAAGATTTTCGTTGTTGAAAGGTATTCAAACATGCTACAAAGTTGTTCATCGCTAATCAACAACTCTGCATCCGATGCGTCGGCGTATTTTTATCACACTCGGGTGGCTAAAGCCACCCTCGCGCGATAAAAAATATGCAGACGCATGGATGCATCGTTGTTGATTAGCGATGAACAACTCTGTAGCATGTTTGAATACCTAAATCTTCTATGACCTATTGATAACCAAACTTCAGATAAACTCAGCTAATTCTCCTTTTATGCTAGATAATGACAGCATTCAACAGGATCTACATCAGACATTTAAATTAATACAATAAGTCTACAACTATATGGCCTACGACAAATACCTATAGATCCACTCAAATCTTTTCAATGGCAAGATTTCAGCTAAACTCTGCCGGTTCTCATACTTTACTAGATAAAGACATCATTCATCAGGAACTCCATGAATTGATGTGGTTGTTAGCAACCAATAAAGCATATCCATTTACGGAAGAACATCTCGACATTATACATCCCTTGACAGAAAATCTGTTTTTACAATTAATGCACACGGCTATCATTTTTAGCAGAAAAAATCTTTTCTTCCTCCTTGATAGATAAGAAAGCTACAAGTATAGAAATGGGGGCTGCATTAGGGTACAAATTGATCCTGTGATTAGTAACGTGAGAATAGCATTGTCAAATCCTACGTGACTTACCCAGGTATTCCCCAGACTGATGTTTTCCTTCCTTGGTATAAAGCCTGGCAGTGATCCAGTTCTGGGTGCAAGGTGGTTCAGCTATCTAGAATATTTGCATGTAGAAAGCAAGTTTAAATGTGTTGTACAATAATGGTACATAGTCAAGCAAACCTACATCAAAGACATAAACAAAATAAATCAGCTTAAACGTTTTTACACTTTGCAACATTGATGATACCACCACCACAGATTAACATTCATTCTATCAAATTATCAGCTTGAAGGAGTGTGATATTATGGCCTGCTTCTGTCAGGACATACACCATAGATTATTACAGGTTATAATTTTCAATTAATACAAACTTTGAACAGCAGTTTTTATCCACTAGTTTAAGCTGCTATAATGACAGGGTACCTGCCTTGAATTGTTGGGGATTACATTTTGTCATTTGAATGCAAGATACTTTTATCTGCAATGGCTGCCATATGTTATATTTAACATTTATTTAACCCAGTATCACTAGAATGTTAAAAATCCCTCGAAATTTCTCTCCTATATGTCAGTCTCCTAAACAGTCTAATAAAGAACCATTTTGAGAACCATTTTGGGAGCCACTAACCCAGGATTGGACATTATATAATATACAGGGTGCAATGCACATTTATGAAAAAGGCAGCTATTGCAGATACTACTTTCTTGCACTCATTTGACAAGTCATGTGGTGCTTGCAGCATCTGCCACTGGCGGCAGTGAGCTAACTAGGTAAGAACCTGGCTTGCACATACGTACCTGGCCATTTTGACCTGTAAATCCATTCTTGGCAATTAACTTTTGAAAAGTACCTGAAATGAAAAACAAAAAACATTTTGGGTCAAATGCTTTGATTTCTTAAATCCTTAACAGGCCTTTTCCATGCATAAAATGCAATTCCCTAAATGGTGATCAAAGCAATTAAAATTTCCAGCGGCTGTCATCTGGTGCCAGAACTTTCTATGTAGAGACTCTGTACTAATTGTTCCTGTAGGGTCTTATTAACTAATTTCCTTTTCACATTGTTTGGTAACATAAACTAGTTTATTATGGTGAAAGAAAATATCCTAATGGTCAAAAATAAACACCAGATGGAAGCCAGTATTCCATCAATAACCTTTAGGAAGGCTCCTAATAAATGCAGAGCGTGGTAGGCCCTGACAGTCCTCTTCTTCTCCTTCCTGTTATTGTACAGTCTGTTGTTGTTGCTTAACCTTAACACTTTTAATCCTATTAGAGCCAGGGGTGGATTTGCCCCCCCCCCCCTTTGTTATACCTCCGCCGGTTGTTATTTTTTCCTGCTGATACTTCTTGACTTTTTTCCCTTCAAGCCTTGCGCTTATTTTAAGACCATTTTTGTGAAAATCAGACCTAGGGTTGGGACGTGGCGATGCGTAATAGCACGCTGGGTCAATCGAAAAACTGACCAAAAACTGAATTTTCAATGGGAATCACACAAAAATCATGTTATTTGCGTTCAGGATACCTTTCTAATTTGTTTGCTAAAAATTGAAACCTTTACTTGACAAAATAGCGAAAAACCACGATTTAAGCTATTTTTGACTGACGTCACTGTGATATCATACAAGGTCTGATTTCATTTTTTTTTGTACCAATGGACTTGTGAGGGTCATAGCTATCCACCAGTACCCTACACGTGATGTTTAATCGGTTTCCGAGATCATAAGGGGGGCGGAATCTGCCGCCATCCCCCCCCCCTGGCTGTCAGAAATTCACATGTTAGAAATGGGTGGTTTCCCCCGGATTCGAACCTGGGACCTCTCCCATCCCAATCCAACATTCACTGATGCAAGCCAATGGGTATAAGCTGGCAGCATTTTCGTGATTACACAGCTAACTCCAGTCTGTGACGTATTTGGATTTAGGCGATTTTCTTGATTTTGTGAGGTTCAGTAGTGTTGGGGTTAATCTCTCTTTATTAGCAGCGGTCTTAAAATTAACAGATATCAAATCACTCTTTATTAGCAAAAGATAAAACTTTAACAGATATCAAATGCAGAAATATAGAGTGGTCAAATATTGCACAGGTAGATTCTAGAAATGACTGAAAGAGAAGATGTGAACAGTAAGGGGCAGTACACATTTCTACTTGTTTGTTTATCAATGTTGGTCCGTACAGGACACATGGGTGTTCATGACAAAGTCATAGAATCCCAGGCCTATGCAAAACACCAAGCTGGCCAAACTTGACTGACTGACCAACCACTTAATGCCCCCCTGAAGTATGGTGATTTAACATAAAGCATTAACCCAACTCTAAATAATAATATGTGAGGATGATCAAGCAGAAGTTCTAGAAATTCTCACTTAATGCTTCATTCAGCATAATGTATAATAGATATGAATTTCCAAATATTCTGCTTCAGCAACTTGTGTTCTCACCATGAATCAAACCCGGATCCAATGCATGCAAAGTGAGATTACTATTTACACTACAGTGCCACTGAACATTTCCTTTGGACAAAGCCCATTCCCTTCCCAGCACAGGAGAATGCCGGGACCCACTTGACACACAGGATGGGACCAATATAGTGAGTTCATTTCTTGCTAAAGGATACAACAGCAGATTCTAATTCCTGACTTTCAATGCATAATGATTAAGAGCTTCTAGGGCATGCATGCCTCTTGCAACATTACCTAACCTTTATCTGCATCTTTTTCAAGTTGCAAAGTTGTAAATTAAAATTGACACAGGGAGGCTAACTGAATACAAAGTGCATTTCTTAATTTCTACATGTATTGTTTTTTATTTAATCATAATTTCCAGTTTTCCTTTGATTAGCATTGTTTAAAGGCCATGCAGGAATGTCCTGCAATTAATTTTGTATTGAATTATGTAGAATATTTCTAAAGATAAATTTGATTTACTTTAGAAGTCAGTTTACAGGTAAAATGCCTTCCGCCTCTGGCGTAAAAAGTGGTCAGACTGGAAAGGGTTAAAGATCAAGTCCACTTACCACCAAATAAATACCAATTTTACCTGAGGTCACTGGCAGCTTGGCAGCCAGTATCCCCAAGTAATACTGATGGTGCCTCCAGAATGCCTATGGTGTGTTGGAAGCCTCCACAATGCCTGTGGTGTACTGGGAAGACAAAATATAAAATGGCAGATCTGTAAATTTCTTGGAAATTTGCTCCTTTATATCAAAAGATCGAGGTATCTCAACAGTATATTCAAAACCAAAATTGAGCGAGTAAATTTGATTTTCCAATTCCAAACAATTATATCAAAAAATTTGTCTCACAAGTCACAATTTGAGTATAAAGTAACAGCAAGGTCTAATGCAAGTCTTCTTCAAGTCTTCAATTTATTTAACTGCTAGAAGTGACCATTCACTATATAAAGCAGTGCTCTGGTCTAAGAGTTGATTACATATTTCTGACATACAGTCACGGTACCGTAAGGATTCCCCTACTCTTATTTCGAAAAGCTCTGTAACTTAGCCTACAGATGTTCTTTTACATCCGACAGTGTGTCACGAACACTTCAGATGGGACTGACGGCTTTAAATGCCCTCCGAAGCATGAAGCAAGTAAAGTTTCTTGCTTAAGGAAACAAGGAGACATGCCGGGCCCGGGACTCGATACGGATGCCTGTGATTATGAGTCCAACGCTCTTTTACCACTCCGCAATTGGTAGAGTGCTCAGTGCAACCTTCTTATATTTTTCACATTTCTAAATTCATAGAAGAAAATGATCATATAGACTACTCATGAATTGCAGTAAGATCAGTGTTGTAGCATGAACTGTTAAAGTGTTAAAGTCAATTGAGTAGGCCAATTGTACTGATTATATTCATGCCATTAATCTTAATTTTTAAAGGTCTTGGTACTTTAAAGTTCAGATTATAATCATATAAAATACCAGTGGGTATTTTGACTATTTTGAAAATGGATAACTTCATTATACAATTAATCCAAACTGCTCCAGTTTGAAGTTAAAGTCTTCCTGGGTCTAATTCATATGGCGTATGTGCCTTGCTTGGAAATATGGAAGTTGGTTTATACTTAACCCATTTACAGCTTTGATCTAGATTGCTGAGGATTTTCTTTGAAAGTTTTAGGTTGATTAGGGCTTCAGAAGCAGCCAACACCCAATAAATTTTTATCATTCATATAAATGACCAACAACCAAAACTGTAAACCCTCATCTGGCATAAACTGTTTTTGTATCACATCTAACTCATAAATATTTTATACAAGCCAAATTAAAGTATGTATTTCTAGGATCAAATTTTTATGCTGAATATGATGGTGATGTCCATTTTTGACCATTTTATGCCAAAAACTGTATCTTTTTAATCCAAACATTTATGGAAAGCCTAACTAAAACTTGCATTCATGAAAATTTACACTTTTTTGCTTTTTGGATCCTAGATACAAATGTCTATATGAAGGGTTTTCTCAAATTTTTGATTTTTTTTCCTTAATTTTTGCAAAAATGTCAAAAATCTTTGAATTTTGACCCATATTTTGCAATTTTGAAAATTTCATTAAAACAAATTTTAGAACTTTACTCTTTCCGGAAATTTCTGGAGCAAAAAATTTGTTATTGGGCAATTTTTGCCAAAAATGACCATATTATTAAAAACCGACATCTCCATCATTTTCGGCATAAAAATCCACTTTTGGCCAATTTTGATAAACATTTTGTAGGAATTCATGAAAAATTATGAAGGGAAGATTCTCATGCCTGCATATTGAATACTAGTACTTGTAACACTCTCTACTGCCCTCAATATAATTTACATTCTTAGTTAGCTGCTCCCTTGTCAATTGAGCTATTTTATCATCCTGGGATAGTCTGAGGATATTATGTAGAGGAGGGTTCAATAAGTTGGTGGCGCAAGGTAAAATCAAATTCACAGGCCCAAGTTTGTGGCAATCCATAATTTACAGTGCAATACAGTGGTGTAGCCAGCAATTTTTGGATGGTCAGACAAAGAGCACTTTAGTTAGAGTCAAAATAATTTTTCCTCTTTTTACATGTACGCCTACATATTTTGATTATATCTAAACTTACATTCTGTGGTGCTTGTATGCAAGCGACTCTTTCTATTTTATCTAGGATTTGTCATAGGCCTAAATCAAATTTGCAAAATTTAAATCATTTATTTTTTAACTAATGTGACCATTTCATTACATCTACTGAGTTCAATAGCTCAGCAATATTCCCATGTGTAGAAAGTAGTATGAAATATTGCAGAGACACTGCGGTCGATGGAAAATCTAAAGTTCTATCAATGTATCCCATTAAGTTAAATTTGCATCTTATTATTAATTTGTTTAGTATGTTAATATGATTTATTAAGTAAAGAAACAATAAAATATGTCATGAAGGACTTACTTAATATTCATATAGATACTTATGTTTATATCAATACATCTGAATTGATAACTCGGTTAATTGTATTTGCATTGATCAGTGTTTCATCGGGGAAAATTTTATAGAACTAACTTTTAGAAAAGAATTTAGGCCTCATTAGTATTCAAATTGAGGAAAGCAAGTGAAAATCGCATCGATTGGAGGAAAAGGTGGGGGTCAAAACAAGTCATCCTGGTGCTCATGGTTAGTCCTGGCACCATGACTTAACTTAGTGTCAAGTCATGGGAAATGCTATGTAGTAAAACTGCCATTTAAGCATGTCTGTCTTACTGTACAGACAATCTGAGGACTAAATCCACACTTCAAATTTAACCAAAATATTGAAGCTGTTCACAAATTTTTTAATTGGTAAGCTCCTTGAGAGTCTTGTGCATCCTATGATAGGTGGTTTGTTAACATTTAGAATCAAAAGTATGATTTTGGGGCCAAAACTTAACTTGGATGCTGAAACATTGGGTTTCCGAATTTGACAACCTTGTTTACGTCCAGATTTTGGATGATAAATTTTATCTTTTGGTTTAAATTAGGTTTGTAATGATTTGTACACTATTAGAAGATGTTGCCTATGCTGAGTGGAATTTTTTTAGGCTTTTAATTTGTCAAATACTTCATGTCAAAACTTAGAAAGCTTAAATGGTCAAAGTATTACACAGTATTCCTGTGACCCAAGACCTATAGAGATTACAATACCCAATGATAAAAGTTAATGATGGTCCATGGTCACAGCCCTGGGACTAGCTCATGGTCAGACAAACAAATTGCATGGGGTCCAGGGGCCCGGTGGGATCTCAAAAATTTTGAAATATGAAGCAGAGGCACCTCTTGTAGAAACAGATGTTTGTGATCATTATCAAATAGCACTAGGGTCAAGAATAATTCATAATAAGCTTTGATGTACCAAAAATCGGCAACATATTCTGATCATGGACTGCCGAATGGGGTGCCGTAGACAGCGTAGTGTGGTGGTTAGCGCTCTCGCCTCGCACGCATTGGGCCCGGGTTCGATTCCCAGTGAGGACACTTGCCGGAATGGAATCTCGGAATCTTTGCTAGACGTTTATCTGACTTAGTGGTAGCATTGGGCAGATATTCTAGATCTACCCCGTTCCTTACATGAAGTATTTAGAGTTGGGTAAATATTTCATGAGAGATCGTCGTCCTTCGGAGGGGACGTAAAGCCGTCGGTCCCATGTGCAGAAGATTCATACCTGTACATGTAATTGCAGTCAATATCGTAAAGAGTAGGATATTCTACCCCAGACTGCTCCCAACCCCGTTTTGGTCAATTTCTGGACTTCAAAATCCGCTGGTGCATTATATCCTCAAGCATATGAGGTTGCACAATATTCATGATATCGGAAGAAAGAAAGAATGAATTCAACACAGCAAAGACTGGCGTCAAAATAATGTAAACAATGCACACAAAACCTCAGATTTTTCCAATCCAAATGTCCCCGTCATTACGATTACTTTTTTAACTAGCGAAACTGATGCGCATAGCTCCAGACCTGTCAGACACCGATGACATACATATATGTACATAAACTTGAAAAATAAAATTGAAAACATCAGGTTGGCAAAATTTTGGCCATTGGCAATTGCGGTGTCAAAGGTTTGTGATAAAATAATCATGACAATATTGACATGGATTTTATTTTAAAGATCTAATTTTTATAAAACTAACATCCAAGCCATTATTGAGCTCTATCTGGTTGCAGAGACCCGTGGTCGATTTCACTAAGCAATTGCGATGCATCGTAGCTGCGATGCGTACAGTGCGCAACTAGACTAGATTTCACGAAGACATAAAAACCCTTCGCAAGCGTGCGATGCGTCGCAAGGTATACGAATATTGCACGGGGAAAATTCCAACACAATATATCGCAACTTTGCGATGAGCCAAAAGGTGATCGCAAATTTGCGATGAGTGAACGATGCGTAAGGTCTTACGATGCTTTAGCGATGTGTTTAAATGTCAGTGAAATCGGCCACAGGGCAGGCTATGATTAATTGATTAAGCTTAAACAAAATTTGAACAATGCAAAATGACAATCATGTCAGTGACAGTTATCACTGTCAGTGACTGTCACATGAAAATTCTCCAGTTGGGTTAATACACATCCACAAACAAACGGACACATAACAAATTTATGTTTACTCACAGCTTTCTGTAGAATCTGTAGTATCAGAGAGTCTTTTTGATTTTCTGAAATTTCAGTTCTGCATGTTGTGGCTGCCTTTAATCTTGGCCTGGATCAGGAGTCTCTTAAACGTTAATACCTGACCGTTTCATCCATAAAACACAGCGATACGACTGTGTGTAATTCTGTGATTGTAGCAGAGACTGAGATGTAAACAGCTGACATGACAGGTGAGTCGGGGCGGGGGGACTCTGATGACAAGGTATACGTATGTGCCTGCGAGGCCATGCCTGCCTTTTGGGGTGATTTTTCCAGGATTTTGGTATATCATTGGGGTGGTTTTGATGAATTCACACAATTTTCATAAAATTTGCAAGAAAAGCACCCCGGCAATTTGAGTAAAATTGGGTGCTTTTACATTAAAATTGGTATGTGGGTTTTTGACGCGGGGGGGGGGGGGGACACTCCCATATATTGGCACGCGTCATGCTCCTGTCGATAGACCCCCATGATTTTTTTTTTGCTCCGCTCTCACCCGCTTTTCACTGAGCTGTCACCCAATGACCCTAGCTGGCATTTTCTTCCAAATATACTAGGGGGGTCATAGATTTTTTTGACATGAAAATAGGGGAGGGGGGGAGGTCACAAAAATATTTCATCAAAAGAAGGGGGGTCACAAAATAATTTATAAAAGTATGCTGGTTTGAAGAAAAAAGCAGTATTTCATGGTTGAGAATGCATGAAATCACACCATTTTGTGTCCTATTTCAAAAAAAATTCCGAAGCTGAGGGGGCACATCCAGACTCCCCCTGCAAGAATTGTCAGAACGGACTGAAAAGTCACCGCCCCTGCGATATTCAATGTAAAATGTCATTCAATTGATTCTCATCTCATTCCTTCAACATGTTGCGGGATGGGGGGCTCACAAAATAACAGATTAAGTTGGTGGGGGTCATAAAATTTTCAGCTCTCAGATAGGGTGGGTCATGAAAAAAATTACAAAGTCTCTCCGCTTTTTTGGGACCCACCCCCTTCCGAACAAAAAAACTGACACCGAATGACCCTGTTTTTCGCTTTTGCCAACAAATCGCTCGAAATGACCCAGAATTTTTACCCTCTACACCGAATGACCCATACTTTTCAATGTATTTCTCACCTAGGCCCTATTGTCAAAAGCTAGTAGGAGCAGGTACGTCACTTTCATATCTGAGTGCCGGGGGGGGGGGGGGGGGGGGGTTGAGCCAAAAATAGGTATAGAGATGGTCAGTCTGGCAGGCCCATACAAATTTGTTTGAAGACCCCCCCCCCCCCCGGAGGTGAGTCTCATAGTGGTACTGATTAATTTTGGTTTTCCCTGAATTGTTTTCAACTTGAGCTGGAATAGAATTCACATTTTGACAATGCAGAGCAAGAAAATATCATCACACAATTTTGCTTGCCTCATAGGCCCTAAACCGGAGAGGGTGGGGGTAGGCCTACTGACGGGGGGGGGGGGCACTCAGGTATAATGTTGCAGCCCGGGGACCACTCAGATATAGGCATAGCATGACCAAGAAAAAGGTGAATTGGGGTTGTTTTTGAGGACAGAAGGGTGCATCAGGTGACATCGTTTTAGGGTATCAAAAGCAGCCATTTTAGCTCATTTTGTTCTTTCTATAAGCAACTCAACTGATTCATCCTTTTGGCCTCAAAACAACTCTAATTCACCTTTTTCTTGGTCACGCTTTGCCTGCAGCATTATACTTGAGTGTCCCCCGGGGTACTTAAAAGTGAATACACTGTAGGCTACAGGGAACATACCACACACTTGGTCCGGAAGGGGGGGGGGGGGGTACTCAACTTTCAGGAATGGTCCATGTGGGGATCGCTCTTACCCTATTTTTACTGTCACTCAATGACCCCTTAATCACGTCTAATCAGGTAGTCTTTGTTAAAGACCCTCGGTAATGTCCACGGACCAAACGAGCGCCGAAGGCGCGAGTGCTTGCCATAGGCGAAAATTTTGCGCAGCAAAATTTGAGTCCGAGGGAGCGTAGCATGGTTCCATATCTCCTGGTGGTTCCCTTGTGTTTGTATTATTGTATACATGGGCAGTAACACTGACTACTAATCAGGCCACCCATGATGAACTTCGTTTTGCTATTAATAAATAGTATGGTCCTTCCCTATATCCAACGATACCAAGATCACAAAAAGTTGCCATTTACTTTGGTTGTAAGGGGTTGCAGTCGCCATTTTGAAACACAATGTACCTGCGTGCTATGAAACGAAAACTTACAGGACATTTTTGTAATACCAATTGCCTTCTTTTTAAGCAAAAAACTCGGTGAAAAATTGATATTTAGAACTATAATTGCAACATTTTGAATTTTGACCTATTTTTCACGAAAAATCACAATTTTCAGGGCATTGTGTCTTCGATCAGGTATAACATTTTGAAAGGTGATAGGTGTAACAAATTGAACATCACTGCCATTGTTTTTATTATATTTCCTTTGATTCAATATCAAACAAATTACCCCCTAAATATCAGGTTCCCCAACCCCTATCCACCCTTACTCCTTTTTGGTAAATATTGACATTTATTACTACCACAATAATTTGAAATCTGCTTCTTTGCAGGTTTTTACCTAGACGCTATGATCCCACCGTAGGTCAATCTATCTTGGATCACCAGTTAAAATTGCCTTGTATTGTGTAGCGTCGGGTATGGATTTAACCCCTAATATCTTGGCCAAAAAAGATCGCCCGGCGATACGACCGCGCATATATGTAGATATGTTGTATAATTATCAATTTATGTTGTTATTTTGAGAATCAGAATTGTACTATGGTTTTTATGGTGAAATTTCAGATAAAATTATGAATCTATGACGTCACAGTAGCACCAATGATTTATTATAGTATCATATCGGTTCAGACTGAAACAATGCAAGCAAACTTGTGTAAGAACAAGACTACCAATGACCCAGATGACCATATAAATCAGAAGCCAACCTGCCTTGCCTTAATTGGTGATGGTCAAATGGCTAAACAGCGAGTTGTAGTTTTGTGAGTTGTGTGTCCAGTTGTGAGGTGAATTTACAGTGAAATTGTACATAATCACGATAATAATACCAAGTTCTTAATGAATCGGTGAGCTGACTGCAATCAGGAAAGTTGGGACTCAACTTTCCTGCTGCAATGAAGAGAATTACTGTACAAAGTCTATGGGAACTTTTCAACACTGCTGACCTTTTTGGTAGGTTTTTACTCGAAATTAAAGGATTCTGGCGGGGTTTTGAAAACCTCCTCTGACTCCTGATGTTTTTTTTTAATTTAATTTGTTTGAGGATTGTAAGCTTACTATGTCGGTATGTATAGATCATATTTGATATTTTTTTCTAATACCCTTGAACATCCGCGCCATGGCTACAGAGCTGTAGTGCAGCTTCTACAATATCTAACCTCCACATCCATTTTCACCCACCAAACCCCACCTACCATAACATATCTGGATAAACCCTAGTTTAGGGATAATAATAGCAAAATGTTGAATTTTGACCTATTTTCAACGAAAAGTCAAGATTTTCAAGTCATAAAATCTTAAATCAGATGTAAATTTTAAAGTAAACAACTCACTTTTAAAATTTATAGGGAAATGTAATTTAAATGATTTAATTTAAAAATTAAATCATTTAAATTACATTTCCCTATAATTTAAATGATTTAATTTAAAAATTAAATCATTTAAATTACATTTCCCTATAAATTTTATATTAAACACAACATACTTTACACATAACTTAGGGCCAATAACCCCTTGTTTTCAATGACGCCCCAAAAAATCAGGTTCCCAAACCCCTACCATTCCTTACTTTTTTCTGTAGACCTGGTTGATAGACATCCATATTCCTTACTTTTTTTCTTTTGATAAAATTAATACCTTTGTTATTTGTCCAATTGTTATTGATGTTCTAGTGTACAATGCATATTTCTCCGTTCCTGTATCTGATTATGTATTAGAAATACGGTACCATAAGTTCTGGTCCCGATTGCAGACCAGTGTATCGTTACAGCTATGCTTGTACCCATGGGCATCATTTCATGGGGGGACAGGGGGACATGTCCCCCCCATGATTTTGTGTGTCCCCCAACACAATATTAAGTGTCCCCCCCACGGTTTTGAAAATTTGCCCTCTGGACCCCACACTTCAAAATGAAATGATGCCCATGCTTGTACCTATGTTCAGTTTGTCTATCTCCCAACTTTAGATTTAGGTATCCCATCTCCCAGCTTTAGTTATAGGTATATCCCTACCACAATCAGTTGAAATCAGCCTCTTTGCAATTTTTTTCAGATGAACCATAAATTAGGGATACTAAAAGTTCCTAACAGAAAATTTTCTGAGTGAGCACCATTTATATTGGATTCGTATTTTGAGAACTTTACCCCAATTAATTGACTTAACAAATGCATTTTATGTTGTGTTTACATCTGATTTGGCATATCATAACTTCATTATAATTAGGCTTCAGTATCCTGAGGACCACAGTGTGTAACTGGAGATCCTAATATATGTGTACCGTCGCTGCAACAGGGTCCAGTTGTCGGCAACTTCCATTTTGCGCTAGAGGCCGGTAAAGTTGAAATATACCAAAATATGATGGGAAGGTCAATTTTGAGTTTTTTGTGGAAATGAAATCTTTGAACCCTTTTGTATCCAAAATGTAAAGACGGTTAATCAAATATAACGACTAACTTGTAAAAAAGTGTGATTTTTATCGCATTTTTAGATTTGCTCATACTCTATTCAGACTGCACACAAAATCGAATGGAAAAACAGGCCTACCTTTAACAGCCTTTTTCTCACAAACTAGTTTTAACAAACGGTTATGAGTACGGTTTTATAATTTGCCAAAACTCGTCACCCAAAGCTCCGATTTGCATGATTTTGGTATCATTGAAAAGGGAATTAAATGAGCTTTACCACCATATGAAAATCTCCATATTTTGGTTTTGACCCAACTGGACCCTTTTGCCGCGACGGTACACATATATGTATATACTTTTTACAGTGAAACCTCTAAACACAAAATCTGTTAATCCAAAAAATCCTGAAAACACAAAATTGATTTCCAAGTCCTTGACCCTGAATTTGTATGCAATTATTGATGGATAACACAAAATCCTGATAACACAAACTAAAATATGCTGCCCCACATATTTTGTGTTAAGAGGTTCTACTGTATCATTTGTAACTCATAATGCAATAATATATATACTTTACAGTTGAACCTCTTAACACAAAATATGTTAACCCAAAAATCCTGATTAACACAAAATTGATTTCCAAGTCCTTGACCCTACATTTGTATGAAATTTGGATTACACAAAATCCTGATAACACAAACTAGTGCTGCCCTACAGATTTTGTGTTAATGAGGTTCTACTGTATCATTTTTTAGCTTATAATGCAAGATGTATTCAAGACTTGAAAATAAAATGACACAACCAACTAGAATAGTTTGTGCTTTGTTTTATTTCACTAGTACACTAGTATAGTTTAATAGTTATTATGTATATGGAACCACAAATGTGATGGCAGGCTCACCCCGAAAGGGGGGACTTTGCATATGATATCAATTTTGAATTTTTCATTTCATCTGTTGCTGCATTTTCTAAGCTAAAAAATGACACCTTACTTGTTGAAATTGATTAAGGCGATCAAATTTTACAGCAGAAAATCTGCTGGAATTTTTATTACTTCCTTATTTTTTTCGCGGCCTATATTCACCTGTTTCTTGAAAAGTGTTCTGTCGCAAAGTCACCCTTTTCGGGATGAATCATCACAAATAAGGATATAAAATTCCGATATAGCACAGGTTTTGTTTCCAAACAAGGTCTTTATCACAACACCAACTCACTGATGAGCAGAATTAAAATATATGTTATCTTATAAATCAGTACAACAGAGTACCAGTATATAGCACTTCATGTTTTGCTTCAAAACATGACATTTACCACAAAAAACGAGCAGATATGATTGGCTAAACACAAGCTAAAATGTAAGTTGCATTCTTTTAAAATCAGAATTGATAATAATTTGTCACAATTTATAAGCCACATTGTCACAATGAAGTGAAACAGAAATTGGAAAAAAATGCCATATACTGGCACTCTTCAGTAATTTGTTACAAGCTAACAAAATGAAAAGCGCAATGCATAAATAGAACAAGGAAATGTGCACTTTATTGGAATTTTATAATAATTTGGTACAGATAAGTCATTTTTGGAACAGAACTGCCATGATTTTAGATTCCATTTTGTGAATAGTTTCTTTTGCATGGGTATCTTACGGTACCAACATTTAAGGGCCCTGTCAACCCTTCGTTTTCTGAAATATATATATACTCAGCAACGGATGATTAAATCCAAATAAAAGTATATGTTTCTAGAAGTGAATTTGTATACTGAACATGATGGTGAGGTCATTTTTGGACCAAAATGTGTCATTTTGGACCTAGGTCAATTTTTTTGGCCCAAAATTTTACGGGAAAGCTAACTAAATTTTGCTTTGGTGAAATTTCGAACCATTTTACTTTTTAGAATCTAGAAAGCAAAATCTAGGAACGCTTTTTTCAAATTTTTGATTTTTTTTCTTAGTTTTTGAGATATTGTCAAAAATTGGTCAAAATTTTTTCAAAAATCCCACTTCTGACACAAATTTTGGTGTCAGCAGTGGGATTTTGACCTATTTTTGGCAATATTTCAAAAATGAAGAAAAAAAATCAAAAAATTGAAAAAAGCGTTCCTAGATATTGCCTTCCAGATTCTAAAAAGTAAAGCAGTTCAAAATTTTACCAAAGCAAAGTGTAGTTAGCTTTCCCGTAAATTTTGGGGCCAAAAACATGATTTTTGGACCTTTTTTGGACCTTATGGCCAAAATTTCACATTTGTGTCCAAAATTAACTTGACCACCATCTTTAGTATGCAAATTCACATCTAGAAATGTGTACTTTTATATGGATTTAATTATACGTTGCTGAGTTACAGAGCAAAACCACTTTCTGAAAATGGAGGGTTGACAGGGCCCTTAAACAAACAAAAAGACCTTTTCATTTTTGCCAAAAATGAAATGTTGAATATCACTACCTAAACCAAATGATTATTTTTTGAGGGAATGGTTTCAATACAAGTATTTTGTTTAAACTTGTATAATAGAGTAGGGTGACCCTTATGATATCATTGGTTGTATGCAAGAGCTTGTATTGCATACAACCAATGATATCATAAGGGTCACCCTAGCCAAGAGGTTTGTTAGTAACATTGTGCTATTCAGCATAAGTCGTTTTGTGCCAAAATCTCTATACCTTTTTGCATTTTTATTTTGTTGTACAAAATTAAAACCAATTTGATCTAAAGGCATGAACAGTACTGGAAATGAACCATGGTTTAAAATATTTGATTTTTACCCGTTTTCAAAATGTGTACGCAACTCAATTTTGTCCAATGTGTCTCTACGACAAGACCTATGACCCTCATTGCATTAAAACGACAATAAATCTTTAAATAAATTCTACAATGGCATGGAAAAGATAGCTAGTTACCTTTATTTATAGTTTCCACACCCACAGAATAAGCAATACAATAGTAAGAAAACATGCAAGGACTGGAATTTTGTAATCAAATTTTGAAATTCATTTATTTCATAAACAAACTGGGGGAGGGAGCATTTTGCAGGTTAAATATTTTCCTTACTTCTAATTTTGATTTTAGAGAAAATGAAAAAAGCCTGAAAATCTTTCTTGGACCTTTGGGAAAATGACAAAATCTGACAACTTTTCTTGCCTTATTTTCTTTCTGTGAAGTTGTATATCCTATTTGTTCTATTTATCCTATGTGAAAAGATATGGAATAGCCGAAAGCGGACCACCAGAGCTAACCACCAGCTTCATCATGTGTATACCTGACACTTTTCGAGTCTATGAATGAACTTCCATGATTGCCTTACAATTTTGTGAAGTTTTTATGAGTTTGTCAAAAGAATCTACTACAGAGTGCCATTTATTTACTTGAATGAAGTGTGTATTTTGAAAAGCTTCATAAACTGAAAACAAGACAAGCATTGTTAAATGGCCAGCTTAATGCTAGTTTTATAACAAGTATTGTTGCTTTTTGTTTACTTTGTCACAGTTTCATTACTTTATTGTCTGTTTCATGTTACACATATCTGCTTGGGCTGAGTAGCAAGAACTATGACATTTTACAATATGCAAGGTAACATTTATTTCAACTTGAATAGGATTTGCATGTAACTTGCTGCTATCACAACAGAGAAGTGACAGGTTTTAAAAAAGTCTGTGTAACAACAAAGCTGCAAAGCAATAAAAAAAAATAACTTCCATAATCCTAACTGAAATGAATCCCAGAAAGTTTCATTCTTAAAAGTCATGAAAACGCAATGGGTCAAAATTCCTGTCTGGGCAGGGTTCAACTGATGGATTTATATTCAGATGGAGAGGTACCCGGCTCCAATTTGGGGTCAACCTTTGAGTTTCCAAGGAGGAATTGAAAGTAAGATTATGTTCAGTTAAGGTTGGAGCAATTCCTTTCCACAATAAAAGTTATAACAATATAGCCTACAATTATATTCAGTACATAATAATGATAAATTTGGGCAATAATTTTTTACTGTCACAACTCCTAAAGCATTAACCGACAGCAGATGAGATAATTTCGCTAACGGTAAGGTCACTACTGCGTACAGTAATCTGCATGGTCACAGTGTCTTGTAGAATGAGTTTGGCTCTTACTAACGTATCATGCCCTCCTCTGAACACCCCAGCTAGATACAGTGTATGGGATGTCTTGCCTTCGGAGACCTTGTCAGAGCGTTCACACGGCTGCATACCGAGGAATCCCACAACTTCCTTCACTGCATCTATAATGGAAGAGAGAAAAAAATTAATGAAGAGGTTAACTTGTTGAATGAGACAGCAGATCATGGATCCAACAACTCCCATATCCCCTTGTATAGGAGTGCACCATTGTTGGCTTATTATCAACCCACAGTTGGTATTTAAATTAAAGCACCAAACCCGACACTGTGTTCACTGAAGTGTGCTTATGTGATAATTGAATCCCTAAATGCAACCAAGTGACCTTGGAATTTAATTATAGGATATTGAACCATGTTTGATATCATACATAGGTCATTTCCAATAAGTTTCAGCTCCATCAGGACATTAAGAAAATTAGAGCCTAAACCAGAATGATGAAAAGACAAAAGGCATATATATATTTCTCTTGTGATATAACCTACACTGTAGTTGATTCCTACCTCCTATTGATTTGGATCCCAAAGCGTATGTTTCCTCTACTTCGAAGTCTTCTCCTACTTCTTCCCATGATGCAAGGAAATTTGGTTTCATCACTCTCTGCATGTGATCAGCTACTGTAACTTCTACGTCCTCCAACTGAAGGTAACAAAAAGATAAGATATTGATGTTTAGTTTAGGGCTGTCGTCGGGACCATTTTTTCATGTCGCAAAGATTTATTATGATATTGACATGTATGTAGGCATAATACATCATGCGGCAGCGCCATAGCGGTCACGTTCAAGGTGCAATTCATGATTTTGATGTGACAAAAACCTCACCTCTTTTCTAGCTAAATAAAAAGAAGAGTACACTATAAATATATACTGAAAATTTCACTTGATTCCGACCATTCGTTTCCAAGTCACAAGCTTTTCAGCATTTAGAAAATCCCCATAGGCTACTGTGTTGTAATTATTGTCGGGGCCCCAACAATAATTAGAAAATGACGCATTTTCTCACTTTTCTCAAAAATACAAGCACATATGAAAGAATGGTTTTGGGATCGTAACATATACCAGTTGAGGATTCTTATAAGCTAAAAAATCAATTTTGATAGAGGTGACCTTGAAGGTAAAAAGTGGATCATCAATTGCCCCTTTAAGTTTGAGATACCCGCATGCAGAACAAAGAAATACATATCATCTATCATCATGTAATTTTGCTGGGTACATATTGCTCGGCGCCCGCTTACCTTTCTTTAATGCTTGTTTACATATGGCTTTTAATATGTTATGACGGGACTTAACGTACTCTGTTAAACTCTTAACCAAAAGTGGGTTTAAACCCATTTTGAAATAGCTCTTCATATGACAATAATCTCATTTATTATACATCATTTCTTTACAACAAAAGGGGACTATATGTATGCAAGTCAAAGCATCAATCTCTCGTTTAAAGTGACTGGACCAGATTTGACTATTGTTATATTTCTGGGAGTGGATGGCCACACCTCCTTCACAGCAAGTCTACTTGGTTAATGGTAATTTTTACCCCTACCATATAATCCTAATTCGGGTCCAAAGTTTGGTTCTTTTCTGGTCAAGGATTTGGCATGTCTCAATTCTTACTTTTACACAACAATGAGCTTACCACATATTCGTCTTCATAGCCGTCCTCATCAGCTTCTCCTGTGTTGGGGTCACAATCCTTTACTATAAATTTGAGTGTGTTACTGAATGTGGATGTCACTGAAATCAAATACAAATAGAAATGTAAACAAAAATCAATATAAAGATTGAAAGATAAAATTAATTGTACTCACTATCATATATATGTTATTTTATATAATGGCTGCAAGTTAAAAAAAATAACAGTCATATGCAGAAACCTACATGTTACTTGATATTTAATACGTCTGCACAATGTTACGTAAACTGATGGTGATTATGAGCAAGGAACATGTAGGTTTGGCTATGTGACACGTTCTTCCTGAACACATCACATTTCTCTTACCCATAGTGTCATCTGTTAGTTGTACTATTGTGTATGTTGTTCCTGGTTGGTTATATTTAAGACATGGTGCTGGTACATTGTTAACAACCTCAAAGCCATCAGAGGATTCCATTTGGACTGTGACGTTTTCTAGTTGTTGGTCATTTAGAGTATTGGTACAATCAAACTGCAATGAATCATTCAATGAAAATGTGTATTAGACATAATGTTACCTGCTCCCATGAAACCCAGACAAAATCGGGAAAATAATTTTTCTGATTTGCCCTATAAAAAATCCTGAAATTATAAGCTTTAAAATGATGTATCACTTGTCAACATTGCTAAAGGTTTTTCCAATTGGAAAATCAATATTTCCCTTGAAAATTCCTTTGTTTTATATTGATTTGGGCATGTTCATTAGGCTGTAACTCCACTAGAGCTCTGGTGACTTTTTACAAGTTTCGTGGGAGTAGGTTACATATACATCATTTCTCATTAAAAATCATCGCAGACCATGGTGGACTGGGCCCGGACCGCTTATCTATTACCAGCTATATTTCCTAATAAATGTTTGGTATGCAGAATATTTTTGAATCAGACAGGATCATTTTATCAGTCTTAAGGCTGGGGTAGACCATCTACTAGCATGAACAGTTTTTGTACTCTAACACTCAAACGGTAGTACTCAGAGTACTAAGAAGCTCCCTGCATTGCAGCTCCGTGCTGGTGAATGTACCATCTTGCCATCCAGTCATGTAAGGAACCTTGGCGCCGTTTTTGATACCAACCTGACGATGACCAAGCAAGTTAGTTCTATGGTGTCTTCGGCCAACTACCAGCTCCGTAACCTTTGGCGACTGCATCGGTTTCTTGACCAGGATACCAGACACCAAGCTGTGAGGGCACTTATCTTGTCACGTTTAGACTATGGCAATGCACTTATGTACGGTATTAGCCAAAGAACTTAGACGCCTACAATCTATACAGAATAAAGCTGCAAAATTCATTTACTCTGCTGCACGACTCGATAGCCCGGCTCCACTTCTTCATTCCTTACACTGGCTTCCAATCCAAGAACGCATTTCATACAAAATATGTCTTTATGTCTACAAATCACTTCATGCTCTGTCTCCACAGTATTTGGCTAATGTTTTGGTCCCAAAGTCAAGACCATCACACGGACCAACCACTCGTTCAACTTTAGATTCAACACTCCTCGAAATACCATCAACCAAAAAGTGTATTGGTGACAAAGCGTTTGCTACTGCAGGGCCTTCCCCATGGAACAAGCTGCCTCGCCATATTCGTGAAAGCCATTCTATTGATTCTTTCAAAAAGGTCTTGAAAACGTATCTGTTTCCATCTCAGTAATATTCATGCTTTTTATCTTGCGCTATGATCTTTTTTGGAATTGGCGCGTTATAAATTTTGTTTGTTATGTTATGTTAAACCAATTGCATAAACCATATAAAAGTATACACGTTTAGAAGCGGCTTTTTACCCTGAACATATTGGTGATATCAGTTTTTGACCAAAAATGTTGACTTTGGCAAAAAATGCCAAAAAACATATTATTTGCCCCAAATTTTTGGAAAGCCTAACTAAAATTTGCATTCATGAAATTTTTGAGGTTTTTTTCTTTTTGGAATTAAGAAACAAATGTCTAGGAAGGGTTTTCTCAATTTTTTTATTTTTATCTTATTTTTTGAATAATTGCAAAAAATAGGCCAAAAATTGCCAATTTGGTGGCAGCCGTGGGATTTTTTGCCCTATTTTTTAAAAACTATAGTCGCATGAAGAAAACCCTTTCACTTTTACGCGTCTTGTGCGCCGAGGTTAAAGTTCAGACGCAACTCACGCGATACTCATGAGCTCGCGTGATTTGACAGTTCTGTTGCTGCGTGACTTGAAGATTGGTTTGTTGTTCACGCATGATGCGATTTGATCCCGCCCAGAATGAAAAGGTTTGTTTCAGATGACTTTAAGTTAAAAATCAAAAATTTGAGAAAACCCTTCCTAGACATTTGCTTCTAAATTCAAAAAAGAAAAAAAAGTTTGAAGTTTTAGGAATCATGGAATGCACATTTTAGTTAGGCTTTCAAAAAAAATGTGGGGCAAATAATATGGTTTTTGGCATTTTTTGCCAAAATTAACATTTTTGGTCAAAAACCGATATCACCAATATTTTCAGGATAAAAAGCCGCTTCTAAAAGTGTATACGTTTATATGGTTTATGCAATTGCTTTGAGAGTTAGAGTACAAAAGCAGTTCATGCTAGTCGAAGGTCTACCCCAGCCTTAAGATCGTGCAACCATTGAAAGATTCCATGCTCAAGTTCAAGAAAATCACATGTAACGTTTCGTTTCGTGGCAATTGTGACCATTCCTAAGTGTGGTCCTTGTGCATTTTATGACACTCAAAGAGATTTAGTGATATTTGTTCAACGGAGGTCAGAGTTTAAAATTTTAAAATGCTTTTTGTTAAAATAAAATTGAAGGTTAGTTTTCATTAAAACTGAATTTGACTTGAGTTGAAATTTAGAAGCGGAATAAAAATTTATCCAGTAATATGGACGTGTGTAAAATGTTTTATTTTACGTAAATAATAAATAACTTACCTGGAATACCAAGTGTTCTTTGAAGGTGTGCTTAATACAGCGGACCATGTATTCCGTTTCGGACTCTGTAAGTTCTACTGGTAAGTTGGAAGATTTGAACAAGGGACCCAAGCTACTCAGCTCTGGAACTGCTGCAAGTTGTTCTGAAATGATGAAAAAAAATGGTTAAGCCTACCACATCCAAGTTATTATATGGTACTTTTTCACATATCTGGAGATTGCAGAACCATGAATCTCAGAGTAACAGCTCTGTTCTTAGGTATATGCTACAACTGGAAAACTAGATAAGCCCATTTACCCACATACTATCGAATTATGCCACATTTTTTTCAGTAAAGCCAAGCAGATTGCAGTAAGAATCTACAGCGCCGACAATATTCTGATCCTTACATGAACTCAAAACAAGATACCTCGGGTATTTACCAGCATTTTATGTGGTATCTATGTGCACTTTCTAACCTACCAAGAAAAAATCAAAATAGCTCATTAAGTTGGTTTTGATCAGCACAGCAAATGTCAGATCCAAACCACTATTAAATTGTTTTTACATTACACCAGGAATTTTTATTTTAACCTAGAGTTGTCTCCAACTTACCAAGGACAAGGAAGAAGTTTTGATGACCATCAACAGCACTTCTTTAACTGACAAATAGCATGTTTCTAATGGTCACCCAGCAAATTGCAAGTTATCAACTATCTTTCGTACTCTCTTAATTAGTGGATGACTCTTCAACTGACCAGTTTCTACTGATACTACATGGGACTGACTCTTGTAACACCTGGCATACACCAGTGCTCAGTAGAAACAAGCAATTTAATGAACCAAGACTTCTTAACTTACCAGCATATATATCTTGAGTCGATGCCGTCACCTTGTCTGCCTGTTTAGCTGCTAATGGGGCAGCCTCTTGTGTTTTCTGTTCTACCATGGGAGTGGTTTCCAATGGGACAGTAAAATCAAGCAATAGAATGAACCAAGATTTCCTTACTTACCAGCATATATATCTTGAGTTGATGCCGTCACCTTGTCCGCCTGTTTAGCTGCTGATGGGGCAGCCTCTTGTGTCTTCTATTCTACCATGGGAGTGGTTTCCAATGGGACAGTAGAAACAAGCAATTTAATGAACCAAGATTTCCTTACTTACCAGCATATATATCTTGAGTCGATGCCGTCACCTTGTCCGCCTGTTTAGCTGCTGATGGAGCAGTTTCTTGTGTCTTCTGTTCTACCATGGGAGTGGTTTCCAATGGGACAGTAGAAACAAGCAATTTAATGAACCAAGATTTCCTTACTTACCAGCATATATATCTTGAGTTGATGCTGTCACCTTGTCCGCCTGTTTAGCTGATGATGGTGCAGCTTCTTGTGTCTTCTGTTCTGCCATGGGAGTGGTTTCCAATGGTACAGTCTTGATGTCAAAGGCTTGATCACTTGGCTCTATGGTGTAACTGTGTAAAGCTCTCTCAAGACCAATAATAGACACACTCAAACCTACAAATATTGGAAAATAAAACACACTTAATACAATCGTTGCTACCTTGCATGTTGTTACATGTCAAAAACTTATTTCTGAATTACAAAACTCAAATTTTAACTTCAAAGTGTTTTTGTTTGTTGAACGTTTCACTGCAAGAGAATCATATACAGGTCATAAGTTCTTTTGGTCTTGCTGGTCCTAGGCACTGAGATTAACTGCTCACAGATGTATTCATTCTTAACTTACCATTAAGTATATAAGCTGAGTTGAGTGCTTTCTGCTGCTGTTTGAGAACGGTCAAATAGAATGTGGCTCTGTCTCGGACCTCATCGTCATCATCCAGCAAGCATCTACACACAGATACACATACATGGTTAAGTATAATCATATAAAAAGGTAAAGGGGACTGCCTGTATTGCACAGGTCAGATTGCAAACTGTCTTTTGAAGCGATTGGACCAGACTCCACAATTTGTTATATTTGCAGTGGGGATCGCAACACCTCCTTCCCTGCAAGTCTGTTACCTTCCCAGCATTGAAGAATGCCAGTACCCATTGGACACCTGTGTCGAGAGGAGCACATTTGGTAAGTTAAGTATCTTGCACAAAGGACACTACACAGGCCCCTCACTGTTGGGTGAGGGGCGTTTGACAGCTGAACCCATGATGTCCGATGATTAAGCATCGGGGGACTTCAACTCGAAGCCACCCATGTCCCTACAATCACACAATACAAATTTGATATGTAGATGTGAAGACCTCATTTCATACATACGGTGGGTACTGCAAACCTACGAGAAGTGGGGTCACTCTACATAAGCTATAAGGAATCAACAATGCAGGTTTGTCATGTGAATGCAATATAGACTTGATCCAAATATACCACGACTTGTGTGTTATGCATGTGTTTTCAACCCAGAACATTCAACCTACAAACACCTTACAATCAGAGCACACAATTCAGGTTTTCTTTTAAAATTTGTGTATCCTGACATATGTCTTCATTCCAAATATCATAAAGTTCTCTGCTTCTTGGTATTGTACGAACTTGGAACTTGAAACACATTATAATTTCAAAGCAGAGATAATATCCTATTGAATCTGCATAAATTCACTATGGGATGAGTTTACTGGAGATTTGTGGTGAATAGTCACATAGCTGCAGGATTTTAGTTCAGATAAATAATAAAAACAATAGCAATAAGTAAGGTTCATTTCAAACTCTAATCGTGACCTGCAGGTCAAATTGCTAGAATTTTTATGTTATAGAGGGTTTGCACGACGCAATACGCACCATACACGCAGATCATTCTCGCCGCCATCCTGGTGGGGTCGGAGTAGTTTGTGATGTAAACAAGAGATCAAAATCGGCTGGAACTTGTGATTGACTTCAAATCATGACTTGAAAATTAAACTAAATAAATGTAATGTATATTCTTGTCATCATTAGTTGTGATCTGGTATCGTGATACTGCCAAAACGATTATAATATGATGGGATTTTTTGTTTGCCGGCCCATGAAAATGGTGATGTGAGTACGATGATGTCACGTGCAAACCCTCTATTAAACTCTCACAAATAAACACATTGCAATTTGTAGGCTGCAGTATAATCAGTGCCAACATTGCAACATTAAAAAAAACTTTACAAATATCCCCTTACAGGCAATGATGATAAAGTGCCTTGCCTAAGGAGACAACATGTCAAAGACATCTAAGGTAACTTACCGGTCAAGCAAAACAACAATACTGGGTAGCAGAGTGTCGCAGTGGGCACCAAACTTGGCCAAGGAACTCACGGCAGCTGAAATCATCATAATAACACACAGTCTTCAATCAATGACTTGCATCAACAAAATCAGTTTTGGATTATAATTCAAAATAGATTACCTGAAACTAACCCTATTTTAACGGTAATGCTATAAAAGTGTGACTTTAAGATTTGCCTTTACTTTGAAAAATAGGATGATGACAGCGATGCAGTAGAAACATTTATGGGTTTTATGTAATTATTCACTACTATAATATGATAGCAGTGAACAAATATTGATAGCTTTGAGGGGCATGTTAAAATTATTTCCAGAATATGATCTCTGAACTATGAAAAATTCTGAAACGAAGCTGAGGACATAGTCAAACATGCAACACTACAGTTTATATCTTTAAACCAATCAGATGACGGAAATCTATAATATATGAGGTCTAGAATCCTAATTAAACAGCTTTGTGTTAAGAAATCGACCATATAGCATTTATCTTTGTGGCTATCAGGATGATGTTTTATACACCATAACCTATATCACAGAAGACCTACACATTCAAAATTAACCACTCTTCTAAACGAGCGAACGCTGTAGGCGCCAGCTTGCGTTTGCTTGCATGGTTCATCTAGATGGACTATATATGACTTGATTAGCTGAACTGGTAAAGCATGAAACTTATAATGCCAAAATGACGGACAGCGAACAAAACATCAGAATATTGGATGGTTTTTGTGGACTATCATTTCTTTTGTGTGGTAGACCATTGAAAAAACCATTTCTATTGTTTGTGGATTTAATTTGTGATTATGAATTCGTGAATGCAGAGACAGCAGCATTTATAAAGTACCGTCTGATACAAGTTAGTGTACATTATAAATTTGATGGCTGTCTGAAACCTATGCTTATAACCGAGTATGCATTCACAAATTACTGACACAAACTAAAGTTTTCTTTCCCCATACATTTCAGCCTATTCTATCTAACTGTATGCATATTTGCAATCTTACCTGCTCTGATGGCAGCATTCTCCAGAATCACCCTGTTGTAGATAAAACGAATGTACTTCGATGGAGATGGTGTGCGTGGTCCTTCCCGGCCCAGCAGGTGCAGGATACGGGTTGCCAATGATGTATGCTCACAATCCTCAATGAATTCACAGAGATGCGCTAGGCCAGCATCTTTTGCCTCTGGAGTTTCCTCTATGATGGAGATGATGCAATCCACAATGGATTTCTTGTACTCAAAGCCTCCCTGAGTGAAGAGAATTGTGAATATTGGATATTTTGAGCTTTATATGTTAAGATTTTCCTACAAATAACAAAGATGCACATTTAATTTAGTCAATTACTCTTCCATTACAACTGGTACTTTACACATTTTTGAAAATCATACAGTGACTGACTTTATGTGAAAATTAACATGGGCTGAATTTTAAGGCACTAACAACTCTCCTTTATCACTTGTCTTAACCATCAGGAGAGTGATCTGAGCTTTTTACTGCGTTATCTTCTTATGTCTATTCTATACTGCTCTATATAACCCCACCCACTTTAAACCATTGATATACCACTTTGTTGCTCCTGGATGGGATTTTTAGAAAGTACAAATATCAAAATCAAAATATAAACACCGAGATCAACCAATTTAGAAGTACTGTGATACTGTTCTATACTAAAACTGGTTGTAAATGAAGTACTGAGTTAGTTATATCTTCAACAGAATCAGATTCCTTTTCATTTTCATTAAGTTTTTTTTCAGTTCATGCTTGAAAAAAAATATCATTCTTACCTCGTCACGTAACATGCTGGACAAGAAGTTCATCATGACCACATGTTTGCGTGGGAACTTGGCACATAAAGATCTGACAGCCTCTACAACCACCACCTTGAACTCATCTGAGATCTCCGACATGAAGGTGCCAATCTGCTTCATCAAGCGATCCACACTGCTCTCGTTACCAGTCTTCAGTAGGGTTGTAATAGCTAGGGTCGCTATGCTACGATTAACATCGGTGATGAGGTTCTCCAAGTCGAGATTGCAGGCAGTCACTGCAGCAGGATGGCTCATTGCAACCTACATGTAAATGAAAATATATTGATAGTAACAACCATTTTATAGTTTATATTTAGCAGACCTACATTTTGCAAACTTAATATTATGACTTCCATATATTTATCACTTGCATTCTATCTATATTTTCAATTTAAAGGCTCGGTACTGTGGAATGTGATTTCTAGGAACATTCGAGAATCCAATAATTTTATGTCTTTCAAAATCAATTTTAAAAAAGATATGAAGTTGTAAATAAATCATTTATTCTTTTAACGTTTTACCTTTTAGAACTAAATTGTTATGTCTTTCAAAATGAATTTTATTATTGAGAAATGAAATTGTATATAAATTATGTCTTTTAACGTTTTACATTTTAAGACTGATTTTGATTATATGTTTTCTAAATGAATTTTACTAAGGAGAGAATTGTAAATATGCTATATATGATTTTATTTCACACGTTTTATATTTTACGGGTCATCTTGCTTTTCAAATTCAATTTTATTCACGTAAATTATGTATTTGTTGGTTGTTTGATTTTGTTATTTTATATTCTGACTATGCTGCTTTTTACTAGCTAAACTGTTTTACTATGTACATGTTGATATTCTAATTCTTGTCACTGAAATCATTTCTTGACGATTGGTTATTGTTCTCTTTTAATGTAATTTTATATCTATGAGTTTTGTATTTTACAAGTTGTAGTATATTGTTTACTGTTTTATTGTGCAATTTTGTTATCGTTTGCAGGGCCCTACTGTAAAACAACCTTGGTTGAATAGGTCACCCTGCCTAAATATGATGAAATAAATAAATAAATAAATAAATGTCTATGTCGAACGCGGTCGGAAGCCATGATGAATTTTCTCCACTGCTGTCTGTTTAGCATGAGTTTGAGAAGTTCATTTTGATTAATGCAAGAATCCTGTGTAAGAAGTACTGGGTAGGTCAGCCTGTGCACGTGTCCCTTGGGTGGGCGTCCAGAACACTAGTCCAGACACTGGTTCCTCAAGCCGTCTAGCACAGTGAGCAGCAAAGTTTAGGCGGCGATCTCTCACTATTTCTGATAGTTTGGGTAAATCACCATATATTACCTCCCTGGTAGGATGATCTCTCCAGTTGAGGTTTTGAACCATCATTAATAGTCTGGTGTAGCACCCATCTAATCTGGCTTCAAGTCTTTCTGTCAGTGTCCACCCTTATGAGCCATACAACATGAACTTGCATTACCAACTTGGATTTGCTAAGTTGATTGATATTTACATGGGAGTAAAATTGACAACATCTCCCGCCTGGTATATTGGAGTTTAAGTGTTAGATCCCTTTGCCTCCCTTTCATATTTATTGTACCTTCTTTCCACCAGCTCAGAAGTCCTATTTCCTTTACACTTTGAAATCCAGGGCTTAAATTGTTGTTGAAGAAATCGAAGAAATTTTCATGATTCTGTATGTTCCCTTTTTCACTTACCCTGTTCAGTGTCTTGGTGGCAGCAAATCGCAATGTTGGTTTAGGAGAGCTCAAAAACAATTGCAGCACAGAAACAGCTGGAGCCAACTCCCGAGCCGTGGTGTTCTTCATGTTGACAATGGCATGGGCTGCCTCATAGATCACCATCTGAAAATAATAGTTATAAAAAACATTAATGCATTTCTTTATCTATTCTTGTTTCTTGGCTTCATCTTTGAAAGTTCAAGATGTGCATGCTCTTAAGAGCAGTGTTCCTTTTTAGCTTTTTGAGCTCGTGCCAATTTGACTAATTTTGGAAAAGTTGAAGAGGTACTTGCACCAAAATTACGAGCTAACACTAAAAATTGACTAAAGACAGTAGAAAAAGAACCTTCTTACAATCCTGTTGCACCAAATTTTCCAGCACCTGGTCTTATCGGGAACACTGCTTAAATGTAACATTTTTAGCAGGGTGTAGACTGATTGCATCCATGATCTGAAAGGGTGTCTCATTGATAACTTGATTTCTATTTCTATTCACACAACATCATGTGACATCAGACTATTTGAGTGATGACTGAGGTCCATATGCACAAAGAGGTTAGGAGTTAGACCAGGTTTGAGTCAAATTGTTTCACAGCTACATAAATTTTCCTCGAACAATATTGTCTATGTGTCATATTTTGTGTTGTTTGTATGCCTGGGACTTTCCGGGTAATTTGCTACCCGGGTACGACTGTATACGACCGTATTGATAATTTAATATTTATAATGTTAGAACGGGAAGTTTGATGGGTGTACTACGAACATATGATGTCTCAAATTACACGAAAAATTTAGATTTTTCGCCGATTGTGGTCGTGATTTATCATGTTTACTTTGATCAAATGATGATTTTATCATAAATTTTTGAACACAAAAAATTTTTGTTTAAAATTCTATGATTTTATTGTCGAGTTAGGGTAATCGGTCGGCAGATTTTGTACCCGGGTAAGCTCATGACGGGCGGGTACCTGGGTTTTAGTCCGAGGCCTATCCTAATTGTTTGTAAGATTTTTGGTTGAATCTTCAATATATTAAAGCTGTTGCAGTTCCAAAATGCTTCAAAAGGCTCTTTTATGGCAGTAGTAATTTTGAATTAGACCCGGTCTAACTTAAACTTGGTCTAAATTTCTAAACCTCTTTGGACCTGAGACTCACAAATATAAGAAACAGCCATCCAATTACACTTTAGAAGATTGTCAGTTATGACCATAGATTAACCCTAACCCTACTGGACAATAAAATGACAATACAGTTATATTTCTAAGCACACAGCACTGTATCCTGAACTGGATGGTGTAGGATTACAAGCACAGTCTTTGCAGGTTAAAGTTCAAGTTCTTGCATGATTCACACACAAACCTTGTGTCTTTTGCTGTAGGGGCTAGAAGTGAATAGCTTGCCTGTTTTGCTGTGTGGTGTAGTTTTCTATGTACTTTGTTGTGCCAGGGTTAGGGTTAAAGAAAGTACAGATAGATTAGGGGACTATTTGCACTCTAAAAATTCGGCTAAGATAGGGGATTGCACCATGCTGGCGCCACGCCTGGACCTATGCTGCACGAGCGCGAAGTTACTCCGCTCTGTGTTCTGGTCCTGCACTATAATTATTTGATTACAATGCAATATACCTATCTCATATTTGTCTGCCAAATTGTGCATATGCAAGCAATATCACTTGACTGACTTGATAGCAGCATTCTTTTTCAAATTACCAATCTGTTGCCGGGGTATGATGATTATGACTAACGAGCACATCAATGAATTCTTACCTCGCTCTTGTGTCTTAAGCAGCTCTCAATGAAATCAAACAATGGACTGTCATGTCTGAAAAAACAATTATTATTGACATGTTATTATTGTAAACTAAAAAATTGCTCTTAAATAAAAGAAAATTGTGACATTAAGAAGTAATATCATATATCACAAGCGAAAATCCAAACTACGCTGTCATTTGAACCGCCAAATTTTCGCCTTGTGTAATGCAACATGTAATCTTTCCCTTCATGAAAATATATGTACCATTGCACTAATAAACATTACATTGATGATTTAAAATGTATGGTAACATTTAAGTTTCTATGACTACAACCATATATCATGCATGCACTATCTCTGTGTCACTTTGTCAAATCAGAATGCAAGAATATAAATTGAAAATTCAAAATGCACTCTGCGTGTTACACTTGTGTGATGGGCATTTAGTGCGTATGAATGATATATTGTTTTTGTCGGGTGAAAATTAATTTAGTTTAGTTTAGTTTGGGATTTTGATTGCCATTATAAAAGCCCAATTTCTTTTCAATATTATTTTTCTGTTGCGTATTAGTTAGGTTAATAAATTTGCATTCTATTATGCTCGTAAAGTAGACAAAGTCAATGCACTTGCGGTAAATTTTGATTGACGTTCAATTCACTCAGCCCCTACATGCCTTGTGAATTAGACGCATCAAAATTGACCATGTGTGCATTTATTTTGTCTTATTTCATTTGCAACAAGAAATGCATATGGATGATCTTGAAAAGTGTCACTTACCCAGCTTCATCCTCTTCAAGAAGTTTGGATGCAATGCGGATCTGTTAACAAAACGTCACACAGTATTCAAAATAATGGCAGATATTTAATTTACAAATTCAAATGCAATACTTTTCTGAATTAAAAAATATTTTCATAAAATATTTGATATACAACAATTTTTGGTTTTAAAGTATCTATATCTATATAATATACGAATGTTTATTATACTTTCTTCACCTCAGTTTGTATTGTCTATTTCAAATAACTTCTTATTTAGTTTTAGTTAGTTTGGAGTGACATATATTACAATAGTATATTTGCCAAAATTCATTCAAAGCATACTTCTGACCAATCATCAACTTCTGGTCAGGTGACCCAAATACCCTCAATATAAGATCTCCATAAATTGTCTGTTGGCTCATTTATGTACAAATTCATGTACGAAGAACATGTATTTAAGAACGGTGGTAAATTTTCCATTTCTTGGCTACTGCTAGACATGTCCATAATTATAGCACTAGAAATTCTGATTCGTTTTGTACACATTACTTCCATACGAAACCCCACCAGAAATGCATTCAGGAGATACTGTGTTTAAGTTTGGAATTGTATTGATGCTAATATACACAACTGTAAGTCTATGGACTAATATACTTCCCCCGCAATATTTCTGCTAAGGCCATATATACTGCAAGGTTTATAGAGTATAGCAGATGTTGTTTACAGTTACTTACCAGAAGACATGTGGCATAAGGAGACTTGAGGCCGCCACGGGTGTATTTGTTGACTAGCTTGGTCACGGCTAGACGATCACGTTTACGTATATGATAGAGCAATCCCAGAGCATGGTATTGTACCATCACATTGTCACTAGAGGCCGCTTCCTGCGCTTCATTCACCCAACGCTTCACTACCTCTGGGTTCTGACGGTAAAGGTGCTAGAAAGAGAACAAATGCAAATTGAAATATTAAGCAGTAGTTCTGAGTGATTTTTATGAAATGTTAAACAAACAAATTCATATTTTATAATAATCAAACATCTGTCAGATCATTAATCCAATCAATTTTTCCAGAGTTTGAAATAAGTTTTTTTTTAACATGCACAACTGCATGTAAAATTTGCCCTGTGTATGTAAATTATTGCCTATGCATGCAATTTTTGTGTTTTTCAACCCATATTTTGACGAGTTGTCTCATTTGTGCATGTAGCTTTCAATTTCTATTTCGACCACTAACTTTTTCTCCTCAGAATTTAGATGTCAAAAATGAGTTGTTATAATTCCATTTACCTTTTTATGGTACTTTTTCAAACCTGGTAGGGTGTTCAATGGATTAAAATAAAAAATGAAAGTGCACAAATTTCCTAATTAGGTGCATATTTTGGGGACATTTCCTAAAAAGGCTTGAGTGCTTGAGTAGTACAGAGTCAGTATTATATTGCTAGGTGGGTAAATGAGCCAAAAATAAAACTTTTAAAGAACAGCAAATTGTCAAATCCTGACAGACCCAATCATATGTGAAGACCCCAGTGGTTCTTATCTTTCATTTGTAAACAGAGCTATAAATAATATGAAAGCTAAATTCTAAGGTCAAATTCATTTCACTTACCAGAGATGACGTGAGAGCAGCGCTAGATACACTGTACACCTTGTCCACAATGGCTTGCTTCATGTAGCGCTCTATGCTCTGAAGCATGGTACCCTGAAAATCAAAACATGATAGTAATTTCTGTCACCATTCTAAAATGTTGGTATATTCTAGGTATTTAACAGTGAAATGTAATATCAAGTCAAGCCAAATGGGTTGTCTTTGAATATTATATAAATCAGGTCTACAGCATCATGCATTGATGTACCTTGTGGCTGACAATACATTGATATATGGTTGAGATAACATGGGTGAAGCCAACAAGTTGTCCTTCACTTGAGCAAGTTATTTAACCTCCACTGCTTTGTTGATCCAAGTGCATTAGGTAGCATATTTTTGAATTGCTAAATTAGTCCACATATGCCTGCTGACCTGATTCACAACATTAAGCATGCAGATAGTATTTTCATGCATTACATGAACACTGAATGCCCTATATTACCATAACAAAATGATTAATAATATATATCTGTTCGAAATAACATTTTATTTTTAGAAGGGGAAGGAGTTACATTAAAAACATTTTTTACTGGTTTAGATTATAAGAGCTGATTAGATAAATTGTCAAACTTACATCAGTAATCTTGCAGAGTGTGCGTATGGCAGATGCCCTGTACATGTCTTCCTTGCCTGTCATATCTTTGGTCAGACTGCTGGTTACGATGATCACATCTTCAGAAATGTTGGCCATTTCCTTGATTGCCAAATACACCATGCGGCGCAGGAAAACCTACAAATATCAAGTAAAAAATAATGAAATGTGTTTAAACACTTGAACACAAAATGAAGGACAAGAAAACAGTGCACTGAAAAACAACTCTTGAATTTGTGTTTCCACTAAGCTGATAATCCTAGGTCAAACTCACTATTGACTGAATGGTAGGTTGAGTCCACATACACAGATGATCCATTGACAATCTCACTCCTAGCAATGATAGTTACAGAATCAATTGCTTATGATTTTTAAACAAAATATCGGGGCATATTCTTATCGTATTTATTATTATCATTTTGGAATATATTTTAGCTGCTGTCTTTTTTGAAAGATGGATATCATCATACATGATCTTTCCACTAAATATGTGACACTGTATTTTGTAATTCACTGTGTTGTTTTATTCTATTCATACGGAAAAACATACAGATGTTTTGAAGAAATTGCTGGCACATATCTTCTGCTATGTGAACCGGGCCAACCATATAGGGAGGTCACAGTTCTAACTGTATAATATAATTAAACCAATTCCTCCATTGCTATTTCATCCAAGGCAGGTGTAGCCGGTGGTCACTTCCACATGACTTAAAAAATACTTACATCATTAGACTGGAATAGCTTGGTCATTGCAAAGAAAGCTTCGGTGGCTTCTGTTGTACCAACATGCTCACCCTGGAATATAAATAAAGTTGGAGCAATTATCATACACAGATATTCTACAACTTTTTAGAATATTGGTCACGTCGATAACAGAACTGCAAAACACCTTTAGTATAACAATAAAAAGTTTGAAGTATCCATTATACAAGCAATTTGAATTCAGCTCTCCAAAGAAAGAAAACAATCTTTACCCATATATGCCGGGGAAGTAGTGACCTTTTAATTTATGTAAATCACCCAACACGTGCAATACGTTAAGTCTATGGGGAAAAGACTTCTATTTGATACCATAACATTCTTCTAAAAAAAAAAAGGTAAACATGTCTACCTGTTATGCTGAAGGTTGTGATCACAATTCAGGACAGGACCCGTGCCGTTTTTTTCGTTTTCTAACCGAGAAATATAAGTCTGATTTGTATGTTTACGTACGCCTATTCTGTTAATATGTATGATCAGTGGAACCACTCAGGACATGATCATTTGTTTGGAACCAGATCGCATGTGTTGGGCTAATTATCATAAATGTGACATCACTACTTCCTCGGTGTATGTAGCACCAAAAGACCTAAAATGACCTATGACCCCACATCTGCAGGCATAAAGTTTCTGCTCCTTCCCAGTGATGATTCTGAGATGAAAGTTAATTGAGTAATCAATTATATACAGCAATGTTTTTTTACACACACACCCCTCCCCCAACACACCCACCCACTAACATACTGATGAAATCCAGACAGACAGATATCCATACAGTGCCCGTTTGAAAGTCTCCTTTCGAAAATCTACAGTTTTACCAGGAACAAAAAATCTGTAGTAGCTTACCTGGTTCAATATGTACATAATCTTGGTCAAAATGTGGCAGCATTTCCTTGGATTTATTGGTGTCTCATTAAATGTTCTAGCCTGGAAGAGAAATACATGTTATAATAATTTGTTTTAAGCACGAACAAAATATCCAGAACTTTATATTAATCTCAATCAGTTTTATCTGAAAGTTTTCTAAATATACATTTGGTTACTGCATCTTTGCTCTTTCATAAAATACCTCAATTGTGAATATTCATGCAAAAATTGCTAAGATAGAATTTATTGAAGATACAGAAGTCAATTTTGCACTTCACAATGATTACAACAATATCATTGTGTTTCTTCTTCCTCCTCGCATTACATGTTTGTACTTATATATTTCCCTCTTCCTTGTAAAAATACTGAAAACAGTGGTTTCTTGTAGATACACATGTTAAATAAATTGACAATAAACTAACAGGTCTAATAAACCAAAGCATGCAACAATAAATGTCAACTTACTTCTTGTAAAACAGAGCTCTTTTCCAGGCCTTGAAAAGGATTAGACGAGCTACCTGAAATTAACAATACAAAGGAAAAGTTGAAATATGGTCTATGTGATGACAACTTGATTTCACATTTCTCTAATTTGCTAATAAGCTGATACAGAAAAAAGTGAATTCTTGAAGGTAGGTATTCTGATCTGAACTTATATACTTTTTCCATATAGGAATGAAGAGTCTTCACCTACATGTACACACTGTTCCCGCTAAGGATTTTGACTTTGCGCCAAAGCGACATAATTATACCTTTGAAATAGGACAAAGTTGAAAATTTGACTTTTCTTTTGACCTTTGACCTAAAGGGAAAGGTCGGACGACGGGGTCACCATTGACATTTTTGATCACTGGTCCAAGACGAATAATTTGACACCTTAACCTTTGAAATCGGACAAAGTTGAAAAATAGGCAACATTTCAAACTTAATTATGCAAATTAGGCACTTAATTAGCATATTTTGCGCTCAAATTGCAGCTGGCACAAGTTCTGAAGTCCTCCGCGTTGCTGATTTTCCACGAAATACGCGGAATTTGAAGTGAAAAGCGGAAAAAGCATATGGTGGCATTTCATGAGGTGGGTCAAAAATGTGTTACATGGTCAAAATGGTCAAAAAAACAATTTTTAGATATGATGTTGACATTATTGATCTCTTTCAATTCAAGTAACGTTTTGGCCAAATATCAGTTCAGGGCTAATTAATGGTTAATTACCCCATAGATGACAATGCAAACTGTAATTTTCAAATGCATTTTACTCAAAATTGCCCGTTTTTACTAAAACAAGTCATACATTGGAATGATTAATGGTAAACAGTTCATTTTTTTCAGGATATGTTCTGATGCATTAAACTTGAAACAGACCCCTTAGGGTCTTGGTGTTAATGACCTTCAATTAATTAGAGGCGGGCTATATACGGGGAGAAAAATGGCACGTTTTAAATCAGTCTGTCTTACTCTTATTTGATGCAGCTTGATCCCCTGAACATTTTGACACCAAATTTGTCAAAATCGGACAAAAAATTAGAAAGTGCTGTCCAAAAAATTGATTTGAGGGGCGGGAGGTCTGAGGAAGGTCTAAAAACGATAAATTTGCCAATTTACTGTAATTATATACCAAATTTTAGCCATGTTGGTGACTATCTAAATTTATTTGAGGTCACAGAATCCATTTGTGAATGTTCCAGCAGTGTCAAACCTTCAAACTTGGTGATTTTCTAAATTTTGGCTATCTACCGCATCCGTAGACACCACCACCCTTGTACTGCCAAGTTCAAACCATTGTCTCTCTTAAATTATGTAACCTATGAAGACCAAATTAACATCACAGGAATAGTGAATTTACATCAAATTAAGTTCAAGAACCCATGAAAAAATGTAACAACACCACCTTTTTAGCATACCCACTTAATGACATGCCACCATATCTGAGGAAAAGGGGGAAAAAAGACCCAAAAAATGGCTTCACAACAGCATATTTAATAAAGATTTGAAAAATAAATAAATACTTATGAATATTTGAGACAATCAATTGAACAAAATAAAGCCAAATTTATCATAGATTTACCTTACAATGCCTATAAAAACGTAATAAACTACCTAGTAGTTCCCATTACGGCCGCGATCTCGCAGTCACAAAATACTGCATAGCGCTACGTCACTGTGTCCCAGAATTCCTTGTGCGCACGAGCTAAAAATAGCCACGGTTTTTTTTCCAAAAGCTTCGAGCAAGTTCAGACTTCGTTTTTGGCTTGAGGCAAGCTGTGTAGTACAGCCTATCACATAATGGCCATTTGTGCATAAATTGAAAAATACAAATGGTACTTGAAAAAACAGAAATGTTTTATTCCATATTCATGAAAGAAACCTTTTTGAATTAAATTTATGAAAATAGCACTGTTAGGATCAGAGAAATCAAACGGTATGATGGTTTGTTTACCTTGGTTACGATTTGTAAACATATCTTCAAACATCATTTTTGTGTGACTAACAACTTTGGGAAGTGTTAAATAATAGGTAAATTTAGTATATATATCCTTTGTAATGTTTGAGGAGGGTTGCAGTTCGTATTTGATAGCTATGATCATTTTTGGGGATATTGGGTATGTGCACTTATGCGCAGGTTTTATTGCAGAGCTTGCTTCTGGCTGTGGTACCAATACCACAGCCAGATATTTCGGGTAAGTTCAGACCAGTTCGCCGAACATGCCAGCATCTTGTATAGTATCGCTGCAGGGCAGAAACTTGTTTGTTCATTAAGCTTTCTTTACAAACACTATAAATGGCACCAATACTGAAGCATAGTAAATATAGAGCATTTGTGAACCAGCATTTGTGAACGATTTTTATGCTGATGGAAACAAGATGTTTTGCAATTTTTGCAAGCACACGGTTAATGGCGCAAACGAGATACCTGTCTCGATACTCTCGATCATCAGAAATGATGTTGAAATTTAATGGCAACATCGAAGGTCGACTAGGAACTTGAAAACTGTAATATTTTTAAGAATTTTATTTAATCAAAAAAGATCAAAAAATACAAAGCAGAATAAAGCGGAATTTGACATTTGTAAAGCAGAACATTTTTGGCCTTACTCTATCCCACCTACCCACCAAATTTCATGAATGTAGGGTGCACAGTTTGTAAAATATGCCATTTAAATAAACCATTATATGCTTAAATTATGCAAATTAGGTACTTAATAATAATATGTATTCAAATCACTTGCAATTTACAAACATATGTATATAAATACATTTTTATAAA